>PNEQ01094788.1:0-63161 GCA_003012365.1 Medauroidea extradentata
ACAATGGACTTAGAATATTTCCTTTCAATTTCATTACACAAACTGCTTCACATACTTTGCATTATCTTACATCCAGACGTGATTCCTGCCAGACAACCCGTATCGCGAGCCCATTAGCAGCATTACATAATACATTACATATGTTTACTTAGAAAAACTTAATGAAACCCACATATTTCAATCGGACACAAATACATTATGACGACAATTGGTGGTCGGGCACTACTCCAAGGCCTCCCAAGAGTAATAGGGGGGGATTACACACTACCCTATGATTCTAAGATTTACTATGACCGGCTTTTGGCTGCAGAGTGTCGGTATCAAATGTATTTTAAATGATCTTTTGACAAATTTACCCTGACTATGGTCTGGTGGTCTTACATTGTATTGAACAGCACATTTAAAAGCACAGATAGACAGTTGATAAAATAAATACAATTTATGAGCATTTAGGCCAATAAGACTATCATTTCTAAAGAATTCATTTCCAGTAACTAACTTGTAATGATAAAAGTTTTTATATGCTGTAATACATTTTTGTGATACAAATAACACTTCTACTGCTTTAAAGTCACAATAAAAAAATATTTTACTGAAAGAATTATTTTATTACCTGCTGAAAGTAAGTTACTGATGACATTCACTAGATTTCTATTTGCTTGTCTTTCTTTCAAATGCTTCCAATATGTGTTAATTACATAGAAGGTAGACTATATATTACAGTCCTTCAGTGAGTAAGAACTGCCCACACTACAAAAGAAGAATGCACCTACACACATGTGCTTGCGCACTCTCATGTGCAAGTTCACATGCACATACACTCACACATACACCTTTGAGACTGTCATAAATAGCACTATAAAATAACTATTATTATTACACCACTGAGACAAAACTTGAGCTGCAGCTAGCAGAAATTAGTACAAGTATAATAACATTTACCCAACAATATGATAGAAAACAGGGCCCTGAAACTAATATAAGAAAACCAAATCCTGCTGACCAAAACAAAACGGGTGAATTGAACGGGAATGTGAACCCTAGTAGAAGCAGCATGAATTATGCTGAGCCAGGACTGAAAAAGTATGTTCTGAGCTGAAGCTATCCATACTGCAATATACCATTACACAATTAACTTGACTAGTACAACTTCCCTCAAAAGGAGACACACGTATATATTATTCTATGAGAAGAACATAAAAGTAGATCTTAAAGATTTCTGTATAAAGTTTTTGTCAGTATTCCTGAAATTAACAAAAAATAAATAAATCTTAAAAGAAAAAACTATTTGGATGATATAAATCATGTTCTTAGAGGTACATTTTTAGTTTTCCAGAAGAAAGGAAGGTAACAAGAGCACACATGTTTTTACTACATAGAAGTGAAAAACATACATTAATGTCATAAATATAAGAACTACTAAAGAGAAATGTGGGTAGTGGAGCCGGAAGAAATTGAAAATACCCTCCATAGATAACCTGCTACTCTAGTTAGAGATGAAAACAACCTATATGAAGAAACTGAGATTGATATATAGGTTGAAGGAACGAACAAGGACAACAGAAGTCTTGACTACAGAACTTACTACAAAAAGAGACAAGAATACGATGATGGTAGAGGATACTGAACCAGTTTCTGTTCAGAAAACAAAGTTATAGATCAGAAGTGGAAAATACCATACATCAGCTACAAAATAAAAACCTAAGAACAAGAGAGAATACAAAGAAGCAATTTTGAAACATATCTAGTAGGAGGCAATAAAAGTGTCAATCATGTTCTAGTAAACAAATGCAATAAAAGGGTCAAATTGAGGAGAATGGAAGGCAGCAATCAAAGAATAATTGGATGTTCTTGCAATAAATAGAAACTCGAATGAAGAAAATTTTCTGGAAAAAAGAAACAGACAGGTAGGTCTTTTAGAAGAAGCAAAAAGAAGGAAACAAAACAAACCTTATAAACCTACCCTTTTGCTCACAGCTTTCAAGAGGATGAGAAGTTCATTGCTCCAGTGGCAAGACTTCCAACTCTCATAACAGTGTTAGCTATTGCCTCAGTGGTAAGTGAATTCATCAAATAAAAGTAAAGAAATTTTTTTTCTGCAGTGAAGTTAAATAAAGTGTTTCTGAAAAAACCAAAGTCAATGGACCAAGATAGAAAAGTTATTCTGTTCAATAAAATACTTACGCTCATTTAAAATGTCTCCCAAGCACTGGATGCCAAGATTTATTTATTTTATTTTATTAATTTTTCAACCACCGCTTTTCTAACCACAGTAAAAATATTCAATTATACACGGTTTTCCCAGACTTAGTGATCTCACAGTTTAAAATATTTCAGTTCAGTGATTCTTTAGCACAAACAACTGTATTTTTCTGTTCCATCTGAAGTCCCAAACATGTTTCAATCATTCAGTTTAAAACTCCAATTTAAAGACAATTTTTTCCAATCCCATGATAGTCCTTAAAACGAAAAATTACTATACTTTTTTACTTGAGGAACTAATGCGGACAAATTGTTTGTGGCAGGCACGCCAGTGAATTAAAATTCCATCTAAATGTGTAATCAGAAAAGTAGATTACAAAAGAGTAGCTGGGTTTTCTGGGTCACGTAAACAGGTTGGCTTAATCACTAAAGATTATCCAGGTTGTTATTTTTAAATGATTCCTGCAATGGGCGCAAATTTAAAACTAAGGAAGTATTCTGAACATACACAATTGCAGCAAATGGTGTGTCACAGAAATCCAGAGAATACAGACAAACAACAAACACGTAAATAAAACAATACGACTTCGTTTGTAACTGGCCAATAAAGGTAAACACATACAATCCTACAGGGAATTCAATCAGTGACTTACAAGAAAATAACACATACGAGCACCCAAGCACAAAAAAAAGTAAAAAATAAATAAATAACTCAGATTATTCCACAAAAAGAATTGTCAGTAGCATGAAAACAACAGACAAAAATAATTATGGCAGACATAGCAAAATGAATGGCAAAAAACTGGCTGTGAACGACACAGTTAAAACACAGACACCTTGAGAAAACGTGACTCAAAACAAATAACACAGTAACTGTGGACAGTAAAACAATGACAAAACAGACTAACACAATGGTCTCCTTGCGACAAAACAAATTGTGACATTGCTGGGCTAGTAATGGAACACCTTCACCCAGCTAACCGATGCCAAAACCTCCACTGGCATAGCACTCAATGATATCCTACTGCCAGGTACTAAACTTCAAAATGATAATTGTGATGTGATCCTCATTTTTAGATTGTATAACATTGTGCTTTCATGAGAAATAATGCAAATGTACAACAAAACTGTTGTTAATTAAGCTGACCGACCTCGTGAACTCATCCTCTGATGTGAAGATCCATCTCTTCCACTTACAGAATTTCAGATAAATACGGTAACCTATGGCCTAACCCCCTCTCCATTTTTGGCAACACTTACTCTGCATCCGTTGTCTGCTGCAATTGCTCTTTGTAGCTACAACTTTGTTGATGACATCACCACAGGTGCCACGTCCATGGAAGAAACACGAGTGATGAAATCTCAACTAATAGAATGTTAAGAGCCACAGTGGATTTGAGTTCCAAAAATGGTCCAGTAATCAGTCACAGCTTCTTGAGGATGTCTCTGCTCATGAAAACCTAACAGAGTTGAACATTTTGTCTGTTCCTGTGCCACCATCTCTGGGCTCTACTGGAATCCAGTGAAAAACTCCTATTAATATCACATTAAAATCATCCCTGGTTTTGCAACCAAACCTTTTGTCCTGTCACAAATTGCCCATGTCTATGACCCACTGGGCTATCTGCAGTTACTGTATGGGTAAAAATATTAATGCAACAGTTGTGGACCTAAGACCTTGGCTGGAATGATCACCTTCCTGCCCCTATTAGTGATAGGTTGAACTAGTTTGTCAGTGGACTCAGTGTTCTCCCCAGACCCATTTTGCCAGGCGCTCCACCCGACTAGTATTCTTTACCACCTGGATAAGAAACCGACATTCCCATCAACACCATCAAGCTTATTCCACGATACACCCAGCTGGTCTCATGAACAACCCAGCTCTAAATATTTGCTGAGGAGAACACTGGGGTTAACAGACCTAGAAATACTTAACCGGCCACACGTCTGTCCAGCTGCTGTCAGTGTGGAAATCCATGCGTTTTCAGACGCTTCTGAGAGAGTCTATTCTGCCATTGTGTACCTGCACAGTACAGATTACCAAGGGAATGTGTCAATCATGTATTGACAAAGTCATAGGTAGTTTCACTAAAGCAAGTGTGTCTGCCTTACTTGGAATTGTGTGGTGCTCAACTTTTGGCCAAATTAACGTCACATTGTCATGCGTTTCTGATCCAGTATATCCACATCACTGCTACTTATGTCTGGCCTGACTCCAGTGTGGCTTTGACATGGATAGAAACTGAGTCATGTTGTTTGAAGACACATGAAACCAATCATGTGACACAAATCAAAGAGTGGGTCCCTCTGGCATTATGGAGAAATACAAGTTCTGTGGAACCCTTCTATGCCACTCATGACATGCTTCCCCAAGAATTTCGGTCTTGTGACCAAGGTAAAATTTCATTTCCAAATTTTTTGTAGCAGTTTGCTAAGTAAATCTGTGTTTGTACATCAGTAGTTTGCGAAATTTGCAATAAATTTTTAAAACCCATTTTGTAAATTTTGGTTTGGAGACAGAAAGAATAATAATAATGAAAACACTAACAAAAATTAACTTGTATCTTTACAATGTTACGAGTCCTCTGGTACTGACACGTTTACTGATTTATCAATTAAAGTCCCTAACATTTATACAGCAACACAAATAGTTTTTATTGGAACCCTTGAAATTTGTTATCAGATATGTCTGAATCAAGAGGCATATCTGTTGCTGCACTCCCAGCCACTTCTGTTGTTCCACTTTCAGCAACTTCTGTTGCTCCACTTTAAACCAGAGTCTTATTTTCTTTGACAGTCCTTGATGAGTACAAAAGGGTTCATTCTCAGGATGGCAAAATTTTTGGAAAGAATATTTCAATAGCATTGACAACTAAAAATTCCTGCAGTTCTTTGCCTTTTATTGAAATTCTTAAAAGGTTGTTAGGGATTTTCATATGCAGACAGTTCCTATAATCAGTTTTGTCTCTCTTCATGGCGGAAAATGCTAGTTCCAATTTGACGTTAGAAACAACAAATCCTTTTAGAATGTTAAAAATGCAAACTAGACTTGGGAAATTTTTGCTATAGGCCTAGCACGCACAGATGCACATACACACACATGCTCACACACACACATGCACTCACACACACTCTTACAAAGTTTGTTTCCTGACAAATGCCTCAAATTTGGATGCTAAAATACTTTGAAATCTTCCCAGTTATCACAGATACCTTCCTCAGTTATGCCACGTTTCTCAAAGAGCTGCTGGTAGTGCTGTGCCAATAATTAAATTTCTTTACTACAGAAAAAAAAGAAAGTTGGTTTTCTTCTGTGGGTCATATTTTAACTTCTACAAGTTTCAATGCGGTACTTACTATTTCTGTCTTATGAAAATCAGAAAATCGGTTATATTGTGCAGCTATGCAAGGATGTCACCATAGTGTTTTAAAATTATCCCACAGACAATTTAGTAGTCAACTTGCTTCCTTGGTAACTTATCTCTGAACCATCTTCGTCATTTGAACTTAATAAGAATTTGCTTAATGTATCTGATAAGAACTGTTTTTCACGCTGTTGAATACAGAGTACAATTGCTTCACAGAAGTCCACCAAATTCTCCTAAAAGTAAAAATGACAACTTGGAAAAATAAGTTAAACCATAATTGAAAACACAGCCCCAATAACAAACTTGACAGTCTTGAGGATGTGCACCAGACTACTTGGTTTTGCAGAGATCTGTCACTTTTCTGTAGCATATGTTTCCAGCTGTTGCACAATGACAGTATAGTTTGTGAGCAATACTTCAAGTGACTTTTTCGTGTGATTAATCCGTTTGACACCTTGTACTCTAGCAGTAGGCACTGAGATTACATTCTCTCCAAAAATCAAAGCACCATCAGTCAGGAAACCCACCATAATATTTTCGATATCAGACATTCCAAAGTAATCAAAAATTTTTGTATGAGCACTGAGAATGTCCTTAGCTGTTCCTTCTTCCAAAGTGATTATTTGTAGAAATTTACACTGCACATCAACATTACTGCCTACATGAATCAAAAACACAATATCCTTTCCAGTGACACATCTATACAACCATCACAACAAATGCTGAAATAGTTTACACTTTTCAGTTAATCTTTTAATGTAGTCTACCTTCAATGTCATCTGCAATGCATGTGGAGAATTCTTGACATTTTACAGCAGTGTTGAAGTTTCGCCAATGTCAGCACCATGATGTTTTTCAAGTTTAAAAAAATTTTGAGAATTTTTAAAATGCAATTTCTTCTTTATCAACAAGTCTGCCAACACGTGTTTTTGTATCATCACTTACATAGGATATGGATTTGCCAATTGGTGAATTAGCAAAAAATTCTTTTAGTAATTTTGGTTTATTACCAACATTAACAGCATGTGCATACGCATGCAAGATTTGAAATGTTTGATGCAGTGATTTTTTTTTTTTTAAATTAGCACTATACACTCTAACAATGAATGAAGAATCAAAGTTTTGTAAGCCACATTATATTATTTCATTTTCACGGTATAAGCCACAGTATACTTTCCAAACAAAGTTATTACTAGAGTCACACTGCAGCCACAATTTCCTTGGATCAAGCTCTGCTTTTCACTTTTTGAAAGTGATTACTATTATACCCTCATTTTCACTAGCCATTTTCATGCACAAATCCACTAATGCCACATTACAATTAATAAAAAGTACTTTATTTTAAGACATTTTCAGTACCAATTGAAGAGTGGAAATGCTAAAGGAGCTAAGTGCCAAAAATGACCAAATTGAATTTCTTACATCAAAATGAACTAGGTGTCTATGCCAATATAATACTTAAAAAAATTTGTCTCAATAATTTTCCTGACAGATTTTGTGAGGACATAAAGATTGCCTTCCCCATATGTCTACAGGCTCTTGCAGCACTGTTTTTTTGCCTTTTACGTGAAAACATATTTTTGGCACTTAGCTCCTTTAGCTTTTCCACTCCACAATTGTCTGTTAACACATTGCTTACCACAATTTTTTTCTGATAACTGCTCCTTGGTACCACCATTTCCAGAGAATTTTTTATGTGTGTGCAGTGAAATCAAAATTTAATTACTGTGGATTGATTCCTTGTGCTATGCATATAAAAGTGATGTTTTTCCAAAAGCAAAAAGTGTGGGGAATACATAAAAAAATTTAAATTGTCGATTTTTATTAATTTATAAAATATCAAAAATTTATTTAAACAACTTTAAGTTAAAAATTATAGGTTTCATTACTTTCCTTTAAACCTTTGCCATCAAAAATAACTAAGTAACCATCAAATTACCTTCAGATACATAAAAAAATGTTATACAATTACAGTCACAAAAAATGTCAGAAAATAATATTTATAAACAGTTACAAAAGTTTGAAATTGAAAAACCACAGCCTATGTAATTTTCATTTCATTTCTTAAAATGTTTCATGCTGTGGTAACGGGAAAAGCAACTGTCAGGGCACAAGGGGATGTTACAAGTGGAACACATAAAACTTGTGCGTTTTGGTTTAACACCCTTCGTAGAATACACTCGACATTGCCTCAATGTATTTGTCCTTTTTCCTACTTGTGGAATATTCATAAGTGGATGGTTCTTGATGCCTCCCAAGAGCCTAGATGCAGTGTCCTGTACTGGTGGCCGAGCAACAGGACAGACTGTTGAATTACAGTCACTAGAGTTGTCAGACTCAACTAGCAACTGATGGTGGTTTTTCTCTGGCGGAATAGTCGTCAGTGTTTCGACGCACTGCGACAGAAAGTCGACAAACTTCAACTTTATCCCTGAATGTTCTATCATAACAACAACGGCATTCTATGTCATAAAAAAATGAAAAATAACTTTCTTCATCCACTTTATTGTTTTGCGGGCCATGTGGTAATATTTGACCATCTGGTCAAGGTGGTCTACGCCTTTCATGTAGGTATTATAGCTGACGACAATCTCTGGTTTCTGGCATACACTATCAGAACCTGGTTCCTTTTTTTTTTTTTTTTGGATTTTACATCCACCATGCCTGGTGAGTTCATGGTAGATATGAGTTTTACCAGGCACTTGTCTTTCCAGAAAACTACAATGCGAAACACCACCTCTCCCTTTTGCAGCTCTTTGGCACAAGCTAAGAGCTCTTTTGGAGCACCACGGTACTGCCTAAGTGTTCCACATATGTGTGTGTTGACAGACAATAGTTTTCTGCTGAGATCTACACTGTTGTAAAAACTGTATCAACAATGGTTCTGCTGTCTCCTGAATATACACAAAACGATTAGCAGTTACCACTGTCAGCTTCACACAAAATATACAGTTTTACAACATACTTATCTGGCTTGTTTGGCATGAATACCCTAAACTTAGCCCTACCTCACCAAGGAACCATACCTTCATCAAATGAAAGCATTTTTTGGAGTGTAAACAGCTGAAAACTTGATAAGGAAATGTTCAATAGTGGGTTGAATTTTGGTGAGCTTGTTATTTGTGTCAGCAGAAAAGTTGTCACTAAAATGCAGAAATTTTAGAATTTGAAGGAATCTATTCCTACTCACAACTTTCCCAAAAACGGAGTGTGGTATATTTCCCTCGTTGTCCAATAATCGGCCAACTTCGGTTTTTCAATATGGCCCATAAAAAACAACAAACCCAGAAATTACCACATTTCTCTCTCTGTTACTGGTTTCCAGTTTGCAAAGGATGGGCTGGAAGTCATGCCTTTTAGCGATACAAACTGTTGTTCATATGTACAGGTATTGTACACAGAAGCAAGTTGGGCTAGTCCCGAGGAGACCCCATTTCTCTCCCAAAATTACAACAAACATGCATAGGTAATGTTCAAGTGTATAATTTTGACTTTCAAGACAATAGTGGTACAGAATAATAATACAGTGAACCCTCGATAACTCGGACCTCGATGTCCCGGACTTCGGATAACTCGGACAGAATTTCGAAAAACAAAATTAATTTTAATTAAATTATTTTTGGTCAAAAAACATAAGAAAATTATGTCTGCCTCATTAAAACCCATCGCGTTTTATTTTAAAAAACTATTAAGCTTTAAAAGCTGTTGCTCATCGCTTCGTAGCTTTTAATAATCCCACCGTAAAATATCTGGCAAGTTCCGTGTGGTTAAATGTTGCTAGCGAGGCACGCGAGTGGAGATGCAACTCAGCAGACAGACCTCCCTTCTTTATCTCTCCTCCCTTTTTGCCGCGCGAGCCACACACGCATGTGCGTCGTAAATAAACATTTCAGTATGATGCTGATGAATTGGACGGTAACTACAGGTCACAATGGCACCTAAAGGGAAATTTATTTTGTTCTGGTATGTGCGATAAATTCAAGATTGCAAAACAATTTGTTCCGGACATTAATAAAAAAATTAAAAGCCATTGGTTTGCATTGCAATGTAGGCAAGGTGGTGAGAGGGTTTTAACGACGTCTTACAAGCCGATGAGGGTGAAGTGAGGTGAAAGAACAACACAACATCCATGCTCGAGCAAGAATTCGAACCCAGGGCCTCTCGCACAGTAAACTACCACCTAACCCACTGCGCTAGAGGCCGGCGCGATATCGAAGAAAAAAAAAATTTAACTTAATAAATTATTAAAAAAAAGGGGGGGGGCAGAAAGGGGGGCTTTTGCCTCGGGTCGCACATTCTAGAGGGCCTCGCTTTTGAAAAAGTTAAATGGTTTAAATGAATGGGCTTTTATTGAGTTCACGTTAACGTTGATTGTATCTATGAAATTTATTTTAAGTGTAAAGTGCGTGTAAAGACGTCACTGATCTATGACGACGCAGCCAAGGTAAGGTAGTATGGAGAGAGGCCTACAAGCGCATATTATCACTTCAACCACGGCCATAGACTTCGACTAAACAAAAATTAAAAAATGCGGAAAGGTAGACTGAGATTTACATTGCTCTTGGCCTCGTATTCTAGCAAAGAGATCCCGGAAAAAAAAAAAAACAATTTCTCGTAGGAAACTAGCAGATGGCTGCAGACACCGTGACATGCTGATGTTGAGCAATTTTTCACGTACATATCTCGTGAGTTGCGTTTGGTCACGTGCTGAGTTTTTATTACTGTTGAGACTGTACCGGTTGACCTTGACTACTTCCGCTCGCTCTCTACCACCCTAGCTTATCTCACATGCACACACGCACATACTGTCGTCACCCAGACGTGTGAAGGGAGGTGAGAAGAAGCCAGCTCCTACTAGCACAGATAAAAAAAGATCAGCCAGAAGTAGCTCAAAAAATAAATAAAAAAAGAATCTGCCGGCTTAGGCTGTTTGACATTCTTTTACATTTCTCCACGCTACAGTGATTATTTCCCCACTACCCCCTCCTGTACATTGATACGTACAAAGCAGTATATATTGCCACCTTTTTGGCTTGTAGAAATGATAGCGAATTGATTTCCTCACGTTTGTTACAATTAATGACTGATAACCCCTCCTCCCCCGGACACCTCCACCCCCCCCTCCGATAACACGGACAAATCGTAACTTGGACAGCTTCTCCCCCCTTTTAGTCTGAGTTATTGAGGGTTCACTGTAATTCAATATCAAAAATACACACTATCCAAAAGCGCCCACACAACTATTACATAACACAAAAACCAACATCACACATTAAAAAGAAAGGGTGTACCATGTCCTTCATCTTGGTCACTTTCGACTCCCTGATGGCATCCTTTACCAACATGTAAGGAAAATAAACTAGAAGTAGACACGCGTATTACAGCTCAGAAGGCGCAAACAACTTCAAACAATACTAATTTTAACAAAACTGAAAAGCCAAGTTGCCGAAGACACGACGACAGTCGGAGCATCGAAAGGGCCAAGAACGATACGCGGGGAAGGAACCACAAGCAGTGACTGACTTACACCTGAGAGCGCGCCAGCCGGGCTGACCACGAAAGAAGGGGAAGGAGAGGGGAAGATGGCAGAGTAAAGGAAGGGGCACGAGCATTGCCGAAACCGTCCGAAGATAGCCGAAACTGTCCAAAGATAGCTGAAGCTGTCCGAAGATAGCCTAAGCACATGGCAGTGGCAGGAAAGTTCAAAATAATGCCGAAGTAAGTTCTGACAAGGTGCACACGCTGTGAAACACTGGCACAAAGTTCATAGCCTGAGGGAACATTCCAGAATAACATTTTCTGGATTCCATAAGTCATTCCAATTAATATATGTATGATATATGTAAGATAAATTGGGTTAAAATGTATCATCCAACACAACAAAACATTTTGGTCCTCTGCAGGTAGGATAATGCAGCAGGTAGGTCAAATTCTGAGTAATATCATTAGTAGTCAGTCCTCCACAAAGGATCACCGACCCCCTGCAATAAGGGAGAAGGGGTCCAGGGGTCCTATTCAGGGAAAATTTTTATTTAAAGGTGCAAAATGGTGCTATTTATGCAGTTCTTGTATCTGAATATTCAATATACCGCAAGTAGATATACTGACATTCTTTTCTGATATTTACTGCAAAAATTAAAAATATCTGGGGCGTGGAAGAAAGAGGGAGAGTTTACAACCCATATCAATATCCTCTAAAACACATACATGACCAAAATTGTTTCGTATGCACACACTATGATAGCACAAATTAATCAGAACATTTTATAGTACTTTGTAAACACACTCAAGACTTAGCTCACCCTACATTTTTGATAATTATGCACTTATACACATTTTTTGGATGGTATGTGCACATTTACGGAAGGTCTGAACACACATTTTGGAACTTATTTACACACCTGTCTCACTTCAGCAGTGGGCCTACAAATTAATTCACATTTATTCCTTACCCCCTACAACGCAACTTCAATTGATTAACAGCAGCATGCTCCAAATATAGCTGTTAACGTCCGACATGGTTTGCTAAGATAGCGGTAAATTATGTTTTACTATAAAAATAGTAAACAACATTTCAGCATTCATTATGATATGCGAATCCTCTGCCTTGATAAAAACGAAGTAAACTATTTCATTTCAGCCTTAACCTTCCCAGAGTGCCGCTGTGTTTCTTGGAAGCGATGTGTTACCAGCAATCGTCACCATGTTTTATTAAAAAATGACAATACACACATTACAAAAATACTATGTTTTGACACCTTGCTGGCTTTTAAACATTGCCACTCACGTCTTTTGTCTTTTTGTGGTCGTGTATTAATCACACAGCATGGTTCATCTGTTGAAGTAATATCCTGTAAATATTTACTTCACCTTATATAACTGTAATTTACTATAATAACCACTACTCCATATTACTACCAGTACAACAAGCTACAACCCGATGTTAACAGCTATGTTTCCGCACCAAACTGAATTACGTGGCAACAGTGGAAGTTCCTTGGTCGCTTCGTAAATATGGTATGCATACCATAAAGCACTGGTACACACATAACAGAACAGCCTGAAAACTACTGCTATGAGTACCGGAAAATGGATACATCTACCATAGTTTTATTGACAATGCTGTAGAAGTCCAAACAACACACATGAGGCGTCCCCCCCCACACACACGCACGCATGCACACATGCACACATGCACACATACACACATGCATGCACACGCACACAAACGTGCGTACACAAAGGCTGGACGAGCCAGAAAACAAAGAATGTAATAAATGTCTCCGCTTGGCGCCCTGTCTGTAGTGTGCATTCTTCATAAACTAATGAACACAACATTAACTCACAAATGCATAAAATAAGAAACATGACTCTCAGAATAAGCCTTCCTGTCTGCCACCGCCAAATTTACTGAACGCAAAAAAGAGCAATATCTACTTTGCTGTGCATCCGTAGTGTGATGTACACCGTCCAGAGAGTCGTAGTTTACACCTATTGCCCGTAGAAACTACACAGAATCCGTAGACGTTGACATCCCTGATTTGGTGATGGAAGGATTGATTACATCTCCCAGTGCTCGAAACGCAAGAAGGATGGGCGCAGCAGGCGATTGGTTGAGGTTAGCGTCCAACATAACTATGAGGGATTACCATCTCTGCCAAGGCTGTTGCACAAGCTAGAACATACTTGCCACGCGATAACTTATCCTAAGAGAGGGAAAGCCAGTAAGCAAGGGTGTCAAGTTGTGTGAAAATAATTAAAAAGTGTTGTTTGTTTAGTACGTTCACCACAGGTTTTTCTTTGTTTGGTTTGTCAGTTATCTGTTCCTCTAATGCATAAATACTTTTCATAATATTCCACAAAATATGTTTTTAGGACTTCACCTTTGAAGGCTTCTACATTATTTAATATTTGTTATGGACCACGGGTGTCACATATCAAACCTCTTTATTTCACATACGTAATCCCCTAGCAAAATCTAGCCACATGCTTCTGAATCACCTGTTTTTAAAAAATCCTAATATTTTCAGCATGTCCAGGATGGCTGAATACAATGTCAATGAGATGTATCCATTGTTTTGCCTGTTGTTTTTTACCTATTTTATCTATTTCCAAAAGTGTCAAGTTTACTAAGCTAAGTAGCACATTTGAAAAGAACTACAATTATTATATACAAACCTCCTTTTCAAGACTCTCTTCTTTCTTCTGAATCCGCCTCAACAAGCGCTTAGTACCACGACGGCCAGTTGTGTTACTGCTGCTGCAGCCACTAATGGACTTGCGACTTAACTTGATCCTAACTTTCATTGAATCTGTGTCTGAATGCATTTCTTCTTCCTCAATTTGCACTGAAAATAAATATCAAATTTAAAATTATTATAACTATAGAATAGTAAAGCCAAAAATCAACACACAGTTCAGTTAGATTATTCAAAAATTTACCAAACAAATGTGTGTATAGTTTAAATGCAAATTGTAAACTGCGACAGTAAAAAATGTACACTATTTTTTTTCTATCACTGTTTACAAATTGCATTTACCAAGTAATGCAAATTTAGGGCAGAAATGTTAAAGAACACATACATTAAATTGGTTCTTCAACAAACATTTTTGATTTATACTGTAAAACAAATATTACGACTTAAAAACAAAGAATTTGTACATCAGGTGTACAGTGGAATCTTAAGTTAAAGTTCTTTGTTTGCAGTAATGAATGGCTTGAGCAAATCTGTTGCTGTTGAGTGACCCAGAAAAGCAGACCCAAAGTATCTAGAAACCATATTTGTCTTAAAGTTCCAAAACATAATACTGCCATCCTTTTACCTTCATTGTAAAATATTATTCAATGGTTCTTCAATGCTAAACAAAAATGTGCTTTCAGTTACTGCACAGTTTAACATGTGTTTTCTGAAGCTGTAGTTTTGTAGCTAGCTATTTCTGAATCAGAATACATTAACTGAAAGACTTGTAAACTTGATCCATCTAAAAAGATAAGACTGATGTTGCACAAAAGTATAAATGAACCAAAGCATTTTGGATTCCATCCCATTCTCCTTCACCATAAACTCACAGAAAGATACAATTCTTTTCTGATAAACTGTAGCCATCACTTTCAGTGACAGTACTAATTACTGGCAGAATGAATTTTCATTTGTGTTATATTTTTGAAGATGGACATACCAAATTTTGAGACAGCAACACTTTAACATTCTGGTTTTGAAGAAAGTCCTTAAAATAATTAAACCAGCAATCTTACTCATAGCTACCTGTGATATTTCCCCCAAAATATGACTGGAGACTAATTGAAAATATGTTTTCTCTAAACTGCACAATAACCAGAATAATCATTACTTGCCCAAAACAACCACACAGAGAAATCACAATCCAGCAACCACTGTTCATTGTAAACAGATATTTACTTTTTGTGCAAGGTATATTTTATGTGGAAAACTCACTACTATAGCAAACAGAAACGGCAATGTCGCGATACAGACTTCTTGCCATTCGTAAAAATTTTAGTCGACAAGCTGAAATTTTTTGCATGTGAAAATTGTACACATAGACAGCAAACACACAATCAAATTAAAACTACAAATCCTATTTAAAGCAACAAATAGCAGTTAAGGGGTATGGAAAGGTACGATGTCGAGCGGGTGACTGGAACACTCAATCGTCAATAAAATCTGAACTACTCATCAAATTTTCGATGAGATTTTTTGCCGAGTAGATACTTTATCAGCTGACATTTATATATATAATATTGAGGTAGTATGCTTTACTTTCGAGTAAAAAATTAAAAACGGTTTTTTAGAAAAATAAGGGCTTGAAACCACAAAATCTACAAAAATGGGAAACTGTAATGATTATAATTTTTAATACGATAATGTCTGGACCTCTATAATAACAGAATTTCAAATATACTCGCGTTTTAATTTGAAAATAATTTTACTATCCCAAAATCTCTGCGCGATAGGTTTACGGATGTTAAAATTATTTTCATATGAAAACGCGAATATTTTTGAAATTCTGTTTTAGAGGTCCAGACATTATCGTATTAAATTACAGTTTCCCATTTTTGTAGATTTTGTGGTTTCAAGCCCTTATTTTTCTAAATATCATTTTTAATTTTTTACTCGAAAGTAAATCATACTACCTCATAATGTTATGTACATAAACGTCAGCTGATAAAATATCTACTCGGCAAAAAATCTCATCGAAATTTGATAAGTAGTTCAGATTTTATTGACGATTGAGTGTTCCAGTCACCCGCTCGACATCGAACCCTTCCATACCCCTTAAGAAACTCACAAAACATGAAGAGCACAAATGCCTTGCAAAAAAAAAAAAAACTACAGTAAACCCTCGATCTAACGACACAGCACGGTGCCAGAAAATTATTTAGTTAGATCGCCGATGTCGTTAGTCCCGAGGTAATTAATTTTGACACCCCCAACAATAAAAAAAAATTTTTTAAGTGATTTTTTTTCTTTAAAGTTAATATAGAACAATAACAGACTTAAAATAAACAAATTAAAAATCTGATCAGCCCACATGTAGCATACGTGACTATTGTAGGCCGTTTTTACACTGCAGCCATCTGCCTAACGTGCCGAGTGATCAATAATAGTCGAAGTTGTCAAGGTCAAGACGAGCTGAAGCGTGCAGCCTGATGTGAAGCAAGAGAAAAAAGATGAGAAAACGCAGGATTGTTTTCTTTCTTTTTTTGTTTTGTTTACGGACTGAGTGCTAAGCTGGTCCTTTTTTTTTGCCGTGCTGTAATAAAAAAAAAAGAACCGTGTTGTCCCTTCATCCCCAACCACCTGGGCCCTCGCCAGACACGGAAACAAAGACGATGGCTGGGAGGTGAGAAAGAAAGGCAAACATGTGGCACTGCTTTGCGGCCAGACAGGCTGCTAGTTGTCACGTGACTTATCACGGCCAGCGCCGGCAGTTGATGTGAGAGGCCGCGCGCACACAAGCACAATCTAGTTTGTCGGCAGGGGGTGGGAGTGAATGGTTATTGGCTGGCGTGGACAGTCAGGAGGGATGTTATCTATTTTTAGCCATGCATTTTTACAGTACAGCACACACCAAGCAAAATACAACACGGACAGGCAACAAGTCGAACAATACAATACCGTTGCTATGCACACGTCCGGTGGCTGACTGCGTGGCAGGTGGCATTGATGAGACGTGTAGGAGTAAGGAGAAGAAAGTGCAGAGCGGGCACATGGAAAAAATGTGTGATAGACGTGAAGGGTGGAGGGAGCACGGAGAAGTGAGGAGGAGATAAGGCAGTGTTAGTCATCACGTCTCACATATGTCGGTGTTGCGTGGGCGGCCTAGCTCACAAGGCCCACACGCTTTAACTGCATTCCAGCCAAAGTTTCTAACATTTATTTACATTTCTTTTTTGTTTCACAACTGCATATCACTAATTTGTTATAACTGCAGTATGTTATTGTTTAATGTACGAAAATGTATTTTTAAATAACATTTAACTGTGCTGAATTACACTTTGCTTAGCTTTGATCAGAATGAAAATATTAATTTTTCCAGGGTTCCTGGAAATTATGTCGTTAGATCGCCAATGTCATTAGATCCAATGTCATTAGATCCGATGTCGTCAGATCGGGGTTTACTGTATTCAATAGGCTTATCAATAATGGTTTTAATTACCAAATGCTCAGAAAGTTGATCTTCAAAACAAGTAAAATGTTACACAATCCAAATATTTATGGGTCTCGTAACTAGTTTACATAAGCACAAACACACACAAAAAAAAAAAAAAAAAAAAACTAACGCACACAAACACACACAGCATCAAAAATTCTCTACACTTTCAGCAAATTCACTTACTTTTCCCAGTTTTCCTGAAGAGTGATCAACATACACATCTCTATGGTCTACTTTGTTTACGTAATATCGTACTTTACATATGCTTTGCAGTTTGAATTTGTGAAGTCAATACTGCAGAAAAGTGAGATACACTGCTACAAAAATGATACTAAAAAGTTGCTGCAAAGCTTCAATTTAGAGTTCAAAATTTTTGTGGCAAATTACATCATATAAACAGTTAAGTTTCTCAGAAATTAAAATGCAAGTTACGACTGCAATCAGGAATGCAAAGCAGACTTAAAATGCAATACAAGCAAAATTATTTATATTTTATTCCTTATGTATTTCCTTTTTAACAACTCAGCCATCAAAATACACCTCGGACTCGCATAACACGAGTAATGTGTTCCATGAAATGCTCGCACTACGTGAATCTGCATTATGTGATTTCCAACTATTACTGTAAAAGAATGTAATTTTTGTATTTGTTTTGAGAAGATCCACAAAACAAGCACTTACCTTACAAATGAATGGTGTAGATACTTATCAATTATATCAGACACACAAAGTAAGAAAATAGAATATGGACTATTTATTTATACAGTATCTGAAGCATCTGAGAACAAAATAAGCACAAGGCATAACTACTTGCATTGGCAAATACACTGCAGTATGTCCTATGCTTTTTTCCTTAAAAATTCTACTGTCTCTCCAAAATTAAACAACCCCATATAAAAAAAGAAATAAAATGGTGAAAACCTGTAAATAAAATTTAAAAACATTTACAAAAACAGAACTAAAACAGTGCACGTAAGACAGTCATGGTTGATGTGCATGTAACTAAGTTCATTTTTTCACCAAGGGCACATTTATCAAGGCGCTCTCCTGGATAGCAGGGTAGTGTATCAAAAGGTGAACAGAGATAATTGCAAACAATAGGGATGGGATTCTGCACGCTAGTCGTATTGCCATAACACTTACCATTGTCAGGATTAGACTGCAGGCAGAAGTTTAAATATAATATTGTCACGAAGCTAAATTTTTGAGTTTTATTTTCGCAAGCGCGTTGCGCCGAACTTTGTTTAAATTAAATGAACGAAGAAGCGTGGGTCGTCTGTTGCAATAGAGTTTCATCAGAAAGCGGGCCACTGCTGACCAATTGTTGTGACATGCGGCCGGTGCTGCAGACCCGGTGTCGTCATGATAGTTTGCAGTTTTGGAAGCGCTTGGCTTAACTCTTGCTGCGAAATTGGGGCGTTCCCGGGGTAAATACTCCGGTGGTGCACCAATTCTAGGCGGGTTTTCGCTGACTGGTCGGGCCGCGTCGTAGGAGGGGCAGTGCGGTTGTAGGGCGTTGGTCGCCTAGGTGCGCGGTCATTGTAGTCTTGATGATTGCCAGAGAGAGACCTTCCCAGCGAGTCAACTTCATCGAGAGAGAGAAAGTCAGTAAGTCACTGCTGGGTGGGGCTCCTGCCCCACCACGCCATTTAGTTAAATTCAATAGCCATAAGAAAATCAATTAATGTAAATGTAAACTGTAGAGTAAGTAATGTTTAAATAGAAGCCTTATGTCGGGAACACCAAGGCCAAGAACCAGTCCACAGACCTTTCGTATGTACCTTAGTTCAAAAAATTGTTTTAATTTGTTTAATTTGTAACTTCGGGTTTAGAGTTGGCATTGATTTTTAAAATAATCAAAGATAAAGGTTGTTATTCTTTCCAATTGTTAAATATTTTATAATTATTTTTAATGTAACTTAAATGTTGAAACCAAAGTTCCTATTTCATTGTAAGTTCGTTTTGACACAATTAATAAATGTTTTTGTTTTATGTCTAATTTGTTTATTTAGTAGATTGTGCCCCCATACGTTAATTGGCTGTAAAGGAAAGCGTCGTATGGAAATGCTGGTGTTTTAAGTTAAGTGGTAGTTAAGTATTTAAAATTCCCATATACCATATCCTGTACAGGGAGATAGCTAATATCCGTATTCCCAGTCACTGAATTAATTCCTCTCGCAGTTTTCTGATTTATTTAAGATATTTTATTTGTTTTTGTAGTTATTTTAGTCTAGCGAATTTTGCTCTACCCGTGTTGTTACATCCCCCCTGTATCTTTTGTGGTATTCACTATAATTTGTCCCCAGTTTTAAAAGAGTAGCCCGACAATGTACTAAAAACACTCAAATAATATAAATTAATTTCCAAGAAATCAACTTAGATAAAAATAAAATTTATTCTGGCTGTAAAAATCGACAGGAAAAATGAAGTGAAAAATGCCACTACAATTCTGTTCTGGTAAACTATAGTGCCAGATAAAATAATATAATTTCAATAACTAACATTACTTCAAAACCAAAGATTTAAGCTAAACAGCCAGCTTAATTTAGAATACTGGGTTATGCATACTAGGATCTTAGAGCAAAAAAAAATATCTCTTCAAAATAATTTAACAATTTATCTCTTGGCACACATTTAGAACGAGCACTGACTTACATGCAAGATTCTCAGGTTTACCGTGGGTAAAATAAAAATGTTAGTGTAGTAAATTAGGCAGAGTCTATGCCCTGACACTATTAGTGTCTTGTAGCAATTATTGATAAAATTAAAAACTTCCCGACTTCTCTGTCCCCTCGTTGGTTCATCATGCCCTGCTTCACCGTACTTCCAGACGCCTAGTGTGTCCTTGCACACTCAGGAACACCGCTGTTGCCCTACAGATCGTCCCTAAGGCCTTCGGGCCTGCGTTGCATAAAGTCCTTAACCCGCACACGCATAGCGGAAGTCTGAAATATATAAGAAAAAGCACGGTAGCTGTGTCCGGAGCCTCTTCTGGGTCTTGCCTTCCTCTTGAGGGCCCGTCTTCGCCCTTTAAGCATGCCAACCCAATCTTGGGACAGTAAAATTATGTGATCCAACACCTAAAAGCGAGACGTGGCTCTCACACATCTTCTTTCCTCTCTAGTCGGCAACAAGATGGCAATATAACTGGTATACCCAAACCAGTTTAACAAAATTGATTGTTAAATTAAATTTTGAACTTTCAAACCAGCCAAATGGTCCATAAAAGTGTGCTTGTCCTCGTTGCCATGGTAATCCCTATACACCATACAGCAACATGTAACAAAGAGATGTAGGTGGGTTTGGCTCTGAGTAAACATAGCTGACAAAACAAATAATACTTGTGTAACTACAAATTAAAAATATTAAATACACGTTAGATAAAATATATTTCAATAGCAATATCAAGAAACATTTAAAATAAACCAATTATCTGGCATAACCTCTAAGTGGCAATAAATGGATTTACAAGTCAAAATAAAAAAATACAACTGGTACATAAACATAGTAAACCGTACACACTACAGTGGGTGTTGTGTCGACATCCTAGAGAGAGAGGGGTGGGGTAGTTGGTATGTCAGCATCTTCTTCTCAGCTTGTTACGCCTGCTGCCACAGCTGAGTTCACAGAGGCCCGTTGCTTGGTGAAATGCAATGGCACAAAAAATTTTTCAAAGTAGAGATGCCTGAGGTAGATGGGGCGTCACAGTCTTCTTCTTCACTTCTCACGTCTGCGATCACAGCCACGATAATAGGGGCTTGCTGTGTGTAATGATGATCATGCAATAAAAAACTTTCTAGCCGCGTTTGTTTAGCACTTTATATTTCTTCTCATACAAATCTCTGAACACGTGACACAGCTTGCCGACTTCAGTTTTGAAGGAAGATCTTTGTGGTCTAAAATTGTGAATGGTTAATTATTTTGCAAAAAAAAATTTAGCCAGGTCATTTGCTATCAGTTTTCGTCCAGCTTTATGAGCAGTATCATTACCAATTTCCGTCTCTGTATGTCTCATCTCATCCTATTCAATGAGTTCTTCCGCAGTGAGTTCCACTTCATGTGAAGTGATCGGATTGTTGACATTTGTTGCGTCGAGCACCTGAAATCGAAGTTCCTTTCCTATTTCAGCAACCTCCTCTGCTACATCTTCTAACTGTTTCTCAACAGGCTGAAATTAACGGAATTCTTATCTAAAGGAACGACATAACTTCTTCCAAACACCACTAAGACAAGAATCATTATTGGCGTTTGATTCCACACTCTCGCTTCCGTAGAAGTTGACGCATCTGAAGTCAACAGTTTCTGGAGATCATATCTACTTCACAAAATAGTTCTTACTGTAGATTCACTTAGTTCGAGGGCACGGCCAATCACAGTGTTCCCTTAATGGTTTATAGCACGCCGAATAACTTCTAATTTAGTTTATAATGAAACTGTTTTCCTTTTAGTGCTACTTTATAAGTAGGCAATTCTTTTGCTCGTTTCATGTTCACACAACGAATAAACATCAACTATCAGCAACGTAGCAGAAGGTAACTATCACGACAAACAATTAAAAAAATAACTGTAGCTTGTTACGCAAGATGTTCGCACATGGCTAAAAAAAAATGAACTAGCATATAAGTGATTCATGTGCAAACATGCGCAGCGATTACTGGTTTGAAAAGATAGGAAGCTCGATACGCAGACCTATCTCTTACCATCGCCCAAACGGCATTCACACGTGAACGGGCGATGGCAAGCTTACAGCAATGAATTTAAACATCATTTTCCGCTCGCATAATGCCTTATGAATGACTATAGCGCAAAGTGAAACTTCGTCGTTATCATCTGTGCCCCTGTGTTTGGGAAGCGCCCCGTTTAATGGACCTGCACTGCTCCCCCGATCTTCGTGAATGTTCGGGTCCCGTCGCCTATCTTAGTCGCCTCCCTTCTTAAGTCTCTCTCCCTCCCCTGCTTCCCTCCTCTACCAGGCCTTCTGCCGTTGTGTGCTTCACCACTCTGTGTCCTGTGCCCGCTTAGCAAGGTTGCCTGCTACTCGCTACCTCGACGCTCCATTGGCATACATCTGATTGGTAAGTTAACATTCTTTGAATAGTGTCGTGCATTCCGGTGTTTTCTACGGTTCGGTAAATCACGTGTTTACCCTAGTTTTGTTTGCTTGATATTAGTTTCATTTTCTTTTAGCTTTCTTTGTTTGCCATACCTTTCTCAATTTCGTCAATGAATTACGTGCCCGTTGAGCGTTGACATGACGAGTGGATCACAGTCAGGCTTTTTGGTAATAATGTCATTTATATTAATGTAAACATATCCTTGCTGCAGGTCCCTATTTATTGTGAATTTTAATTGCCATTTCTTATGCATCTTTGAGCAAATGTGTTCATTCTGTAAATTTGAGATTGCCAACACATTAGATGTCGCTAATTCACGTGTTGTGTGTTCGCAAGGTAGATCCACCCCTCATTTTGTGTCGTCCATTATGTGTTGTGCGTGTTTGTATGCTCCTGGACTTTGCCCATTTGACTGGACAGGTGACTGGACAGGGCGTGTCCATGTTTAGTCGTCAGTGCCTGAGTGGGCACAACATTAACGAACTACAATCAAACGACATTGCAGATGTACTTACTTTAACCTCTTCAGACAATTATCCAAAATATCTCGGGATGTAAAACACTTAAAAAAATGTATAGAAAAATTATAAAAATTATTTCTTTAATTATTTTGAGGTGGCTATTTTAATTGCCTAAAACAAGTATTTATTACTTAATGTGTTTAAAAACCTTGAATATTTTACACAAACATTTTCCATGTTTGACTTCACGTGCTAAAATCCCGTAACTAGCTTCGTTCCCTAAAAAAGTGCACCTAGGGTGCGGTGTTAAATTGTCGCTGTCAAAAATCACTAGATGCACCCTAGAATAATTTTCGATGCTCTAATATTCATTTAGATGATACACTTTTCATCACAACTTACAATATGGCTTTGCAAAGTTGTCAGCTGTTGTTCAGTATGAATTTATTTTTTAGGTTTTAATTAGAAATAATTATTTCTCATTGAGAAGCATTAATAATAGGAAATAAAGGATAGCCAAGATATTTTGTGTATATTAATTTTGAAATGTATTTTGCATTTTGTAACAAGGTACTGTAACATTAAAATTACAAAAGGAAATTGTGTATTTATTGGTGGGAGAGGCTCAGAAACCAAACCAAAATCTGTGCTACTATAAGAAAAGTCAATTTATTGACAAGAGGTAGGTGGAACAACAAATAAAATAACATGTAAATACAAAACAGAATCTTCGCTGGACACATTGTTCAAATTGGTTTAGCACAAATCCCTAAATCCTAAATTTCCGATTTACTGGGTTCCAATAACTAAAAAAATTTACTGAATACTTATTAGTATTTTCATTCCTCGCTACATGTTTGATTTGTTATTGACTTTTAAACAGTTGTAACATTAATAAAGTGGTTTGTCTTCAACATTTAAAACAATTTAATTTTGATCCATGTTTGTATACAGACGTTTGGGAATGAATGGTCAGTCATAAATTACATGAGTGGTAGACAAAGTAAGAAACATTGTCTGGGAATAGCACCCTCAAAGGTGCAAGGACTAACACAAGTGCAATTAATTTTCTGTACATTTCTTCTTATTTATCATAGCCACTTTATTTATAAATTATATTGGGTCGAACAGTAACTTTGTGACTACTGCAAGTGAATGCACAGTGAATATACAAGATTCCGAAACCATTTTTTTCCTATGCAGCAGATGTGAGAGAACATTATTCCAGTTTTCACAACCACATTAAAGAAGGTAAATAAAATAGTTTTGCTTATAATAGCTCTATGTTCATAGCATAGGTATGCATGTACATTATGTAAAATTGATATTTTGTAATTAATTTACTGTATAACTTTGGGTGTTTTTGTAAGCACAGGGAAACTGTATTATAGGGAAGGAGAAACAGGAAAAACTCAGGGAGATTTACTGAAACAAGTTGGTGGGAACCCTGACTGGGCCAGCTTGGTATTTTTAGCACTGAGGGTGTGTAACCATTTAAGGGCTTGGTTGTCTGTGCTGAGAATTAATGGTCTATCTTTTAATATCAGACATTCTTGCTCACGGGCATGGTAATTTTGATCTGCTTGGCTCAGACAAGTGCTGGTGTACCCAATGATGAGCCTGCCTTTTTCAAGAATTTCCTGGTAGATCACGGCACATAATCCAGTCTGACATGGTGTCAGTTTACAAGATTATAGACGATTGTTGGTGAGGTTGGTGCAGCATTAGTTACTCTTGGTATTGGTCTTGGTCTTTAAGTCTCTGGAATGTGGCATTCTTGGTGTGCCTCCATTTCTATTTTTTTTGGTTGGATTGGCAGAGATGGCTCAATTGCATGGCCCCCGCAGATCTCCCGACATTACGCCCTTTGATTTATTTCTATGGGGGGTACCTTAAAGATGTTGTGTACCAAACAAATGTTCCCGATATTGTGACATTGCGACAGCGCATCAGAGATGCTATTGCAGCTATCGCACCAGAAAAGTTGCAAAATGTGTGACAAGAGATAGAGTACCATTTGGATATTTTGCGTTCTACCAGGGGTGCACATGTTGAGGTTTATTGAGTGCTTTTCTAGGTGGTTAGAAACTTTATGAGTTTATGAATTTTCATTTCAAAGCATATTTTTTTATGTGTGCCCATTCAAAAGTTATAAGATAAGAGTATGTAATCAATGATAACAATTATGGACATCCTATAATTTTTCTTGGGTATTTCAGCAACTAAGAAAAATTTGTTGTGAACCATGGCTCGTCATAGTAGCAAGGCTCAATTGTACATACACATAAACAACACACAACCCTTAACAACCTTTTTGAAGATGTCTCAAACATTAGATTACAAATACCCCACCTCTTTTAAAGGAGCAGCGAAAAAACAACAAAATATATATCATACAGCATAATTTTACAGTTGCAATCAAAATGTACCAATTTAAATAATTCTCATCACACCTTGAATATCGTCGGTTTCTTCATCATCCTCTACTTCAGCATCCTTTAAAGAAGCTGCAATCTCATGTTCATGTTTCATGCGTGCATTTAGGAACACTTTCTTTAAATGAATGGAATCCTCATGAATCAGAGAGGTTTCTTTGTTATATTTCTGGGCATTGCGGCACATCTGCATGAAGTCTTTCTCCAACTCATCAACCGTATTATACTAGAAAAATTACAAACATGTTATTAACTGTCTAAATGTAGAGCACACAAAGAAATTCTAAACAACTACAAATTTAAATAAAGTACCTGTACCAAATATGGCCCAGTTCTCAATATGGCCCACTCTAGTTGCCATTGAGTGGTTGAGCTGTTCTTGCTCGTACTCGTGAGGCACATTATCCTCGGGCACCCAGGCTCCCACAAGTAAACAAAGGAGGGCCTAAGCCCACTAAAACACTTTCAATTACCACAGGGCAAGTTCCAAGATCGTTACCAATACATGCTTATAACTATTGGGGATCGAGTTGCTTACAGAAAACCTTGAATTAGAGACACAAACCAGTAACATGTTAAAGCTCCATATATTTTCCTTAATTCCAATTTATATATAAAATGTTGTCCCATTCGAATTACACCAATTTTCCTTCCAACTCAAAATCTTTGACAAGTTCAATTATATACACTTGTTCCTTTTTGCTGTAGTACACAATAACACACTGAACATATTCATCCACGATTGTTCTCCATTCAACACCGCCTTAAAAAATATGGACATCAAATCAGGTACAACCTATTTAGCCCACTGAGGCTCTCCAATAAAAAAATTCACTTTTAAAAACATGGATCCATTCTACTCAGCCTCATTTCTGCTCAGATCTGCCTGCAACATGTCTGCACCTCATTCAAACCAACTTTGAGGGCACAAATAATCATCCCTAGCAAAGTCTTACACCCTGGTAGCGGTAACCACCCCGCTATTTAAAATCCCATATGACTTTCAAGAGGTAGTTGGCGTCACATTCTCCGCGGCAACTGTAAATGTCCCGTCGGAAGAAATGAAGTTCATTCCGTTTCTCACTCACCGACCTGCTGTCCCAGCGAAATATTTTCACTGTAGCTCGATTCACAGCTGTCCTCGTGCTCTCACTCACGCAAACACAAGCCATGCCTGCCGGTAGACCAGGGGTTGTCGGGATCCTTCCTCGGTTCCCCACTCTAACACCCAGCCAAGTTCGACAGGCCCGGTGTGCCCAGGGGAGCAACGCCTTCAGCATACAACTTCTCTCTACCATACCTGATACAAGAGTGACCTTTCCTCAACAGGCACACACTCCTATACCCCTCCCTCCGCCGACACTACACACTCCTCCCCTCCAGGCCTACCCTTCCATAGCCAGTGGAGTGGCAGGTCCGAAGTCAAAAGGGGAAGATGCAACTCAGACAACTGGAGCACCACTAGCAAAAAAATATAGACAACAAACCCAAAACCTCAGGCTTGAAACTAACACCATTCCAAAATACCAGAACTGAACAGACAACTGTTCATGGTAATGCCGAGATCAATGTGGGATTGATACACACTTGTCACCAGTATTAACATACACCATCCATAAATATCTGTATTACATTAGCCATGTGTTATATTAGTAATACAATTAATGTCTTAGGCACACATGATTTTTGAACCTGAAATGGGCCATATTCAGTACAGGTCTACAGAATAAAAAAAAACGTACAATTGAAAAATCATTAAAAATAACAACAAATAATAAAATTGAAATTTTTTAAAATTAATCTCATAAATTTATTAATGGAAATACTGTAGTAGTGGGTTCACCTTGCCATCCTCAATTTTCTGAAGAATTTTCTTAAGATCAATTGGTTTCTTGATGACTTCGTAATAATCTGGTAATTCTCTCCTTGATGGAAGTTTCATAAATGGCTCACTAAGGATTCGTCCTTCACTGCAACACATAATTGTAACACAACAACACACAATAAAATGAAAATGCCAGAACTACATTATTTTTACATGTGACATAACACTTCTAAAACTTTTATTTAAGTTCTATGCACCAGTGTACTGTTTATTAATAAATAAAACTAACTGTATCTCCCAGTGCTAAAGATTTGCATTCACCTTTTTGGCAAAGTGTAAGTGCATCAATAATATTATTAAAAATGGACAGTATAACTTTCATTACATTCCAATGAAATTTGACTAGCAAAGAACAACAATAACAAAAAAAAGCAGATGTTTCTCCTCAAACGATGACCAAAAAATCACTAATATCTAAGGACTGGAGATGATGATGTTTCCAGACAAAATATTTTCCATAATACCATAGAAAAAATTGTACTGCTTAAATATAATGTTTCCTGAGTCAAGGACGGTCATCACTTACCTTTACATATTCTTTTTATGCCTCACAAAGATAAAATAAATAAATCAAGCAAATGTGAGTAACCTTTCTAAACCTACTATGCAATATCTCCCAGATCTGTTGCTAGCTATAAATGAGTAATGATGACATCATTTGCTCCTGAACTTCATTCTTCATAATTATTGCTGAGCAGATACAGGATTTTATTGATACTGATTCGAACAGTTATATTTAATCTGATATAACCAATATCTGATAATGATACATACACTTCAAAATTAAAATATTATAATACTTTTGATGATAGGTCTAACAGAACAAATATCCAAATCAAAACAATGAAACACAAACTTCTGGGGTAACACTGTGACGAGGGTTACGAGGTTAATAGCCATACATTACTAAAAAGGTTTAAATGTAATAAGATTTCAACAGCATTTATTTTCCAAATGTTAATTAATGTACTAAAAATTTATCATATTATTTTGCTATAGTTTTGTTAAAAAGATGTGATGAAACTAGATTTTGAACAGGCTACCCTAACCTAACTTTAACAATACTACATAGGAAGTTTTACAATTAAAACTGGAACAGGTATTACAGAAAATCAGTAATGAGCTCGTGGCTACTGCTTCTGATAATAGAAGAATGTCATTGAAATGCTTGTTTTGAAACAGAGTGGTACACTCCTCCACCACTTATTCCGGTACGTTTGGGGGACGATGCATGCCGAATATTTGAATTTGCAAGATAACTGAAGGAAAAATAAACAAAATATAATAATTTTGATAAATACAGTAATTGTACCAAAAACAGTGTCACACTATATTTTCAGTTCAGGTGCTATTCATTATTATTAAAATACAGTGAAAAACAGTTTGAACACACGTAAAAATATCAATATAACTACTGCCTCTATACATACTAATAAGACGTGGGCGGTACCTGTGAGTTATCTGTGCGACCGTCAGCTACTTTCACTCCCCCTCTCCCCGTGCGTGACTGTCTCGTCCTTGTAAGGTCGCTCGGCACTCGCTGACTCACGGACCAGCTGTGACTGGCCGCGCATAGCAGCAACAGTTTCCTTGTTTACGTCCACTAATTGCTACTTATCCGTAGACTTTACACATACATATATTTTTATTTATTACGATGTTAAGTTATTTCCACTAACTGTTCACTCCTAATAATGTATGATTTATAACGTACTTATGTCGTAAAAGTCGCTTGTGGTGGGAGTTGTCACACAGCTCGTGCTCGGTGTTGCCATTCCACTCATGCCAAGTGTTGCATCACTTGCTTCAGTGTGTGTACTTCAAAGACGAGCAATTTCGTGAACATATCTGTCAAACGTTATTGTTTCAAGTGTCTTGGCCTCTTGTTTATTAAATTCTTCTGAATCATGTAGAAGGTCATGGTTTGTTGCTCAGAGAAATAGCTTCGTTGCTGCAGACCAGTTATTAAGCGCTCTACATGATAAAGACACTCATCTTGCGTGATTTTCACAGCTAGTTTTTCGTCGTCATCATCTTCTTTGTTTGTCACGCCTGTGACAGATTCAATTATTTCCTGGCCAGTGAAGTGATGAACAACAGGGACGTCAATGTCAACATGTAGCCATTTCTTAACATATTCAGTACGTTTGGCATACTGTAACAGTGTGCTCACTGTTGTTGTTTCAAAGCCTTTCAAGTCGTCAATTTCACTTTATTCGTCATTGGTCACGTCTTCAATTATTAAGGTTCGCCACAGTTTATGCAAAGGATTGTGCACAACTGAGTTGGGTACGCTGTCCTAAGCTCTAGCAAGTGCCCAAATCACATCACGTAGATTATATTCTGTCTTTATCTCAGATACAGTTTTTCCGTGATCTAAACCTGAAAAGAAAAACTGCATAAACTCCTTACGATACCGACATTTCAATGATCGTAAAATGTCTTGGTCTTGTGGCTGAATCAGTGCAGTACAATATGGTGGTAGGAAAATAACACAAATTTTCTTAGTTGAGTTTTTCAGCTGGAAGATGTGTTGAGTAATTTTCAAGGAGAAGCAGAATTTTGCACTTGGGTTCCAAACCAATTTCGCTGCAGTGTTTACGAGACTGTCTGACAAAACTATTGAACCATTCACTTACTAGGTCTGACATGATCCACGTTTTTTAGGTCGCTTGCTTTGTACTCAACTGGCAAGACCTTAACATTGATGCATGCTCGCAGTGTCTTGTGCTGTGAATCCGCAGCCTCATCCTACCCATTCCATATTCCTGCACCTAATGTTAATCCTTTCTACCCTAATTACTCCCACACACGTCAGTGCACTCTAACCTGACACCTATTATTTCATATTAAAGCCTACCTAACCCTTCCTTAGTTATCCTTTCTTCACAAAGACTGGGCAGAGTCGTTTAACGTATTTTTCCTATGAGACATCTTGTCGCCTGTAGGCACGCCACCCTCAGCACAGGAAGACCACAGGAGAGGGAAGGACCACCCAGTCGCATTTGCGCTGTCTCTCATTAGGCGAGCGGCCAGCCAATCGCCACAGACCACCCTGAGAAGGGTATAAAAGAGGGAGCACGAGCCACCGAAGTCAGTAGCGTCCTACACTCCACTCAGTCGCGATCACTCGCCACTCAGTTGCAGTTCAGCTGCAACCTACCTACAGCTCCAGGCTTGTAAGACCAGCGACCGCTGGACCCATTCAGAAGAGCCAGCTGTCTCGTCACTCAGGCAGTGCGTCATCGAATCGTGATCTGATCGCCACTCGTACACCTGCTACAACTGAAAGGTTCAGTTCTGTTGCGGTAGATTTCACTACCCTCATCACTCCTACAAGCTACAGCTCCAGACCCGGAAGACTAGCGACCGCCGGATCCCTTCCAGAAGCGCCCATCACGACCGTGAGAGCCCCTACGCCAGCTGTCCAGCTTCGCCGACCAAGAGCCACTTTCTGAGGCAACGTCACCTGCATCAACGACTCTCCCCACGGAAGCTAGTGCTCTTCATTTACTTCCTACACACCCTTCAGACTTTTTAGGCACAAGGTGTTCCAGTTTCCATTGTTGGCATATGCCAATAAACAACGCAGCATCATCATATCTACCTTTTCTTCACTCGCCATACTTTCCATTGTTGACAAACCCATCCACCTGCTGGACACCTGGACCCCTGCATCCTATAGGATCACCACAGGAGATTGTTATTGGGTCCTCGTAAGTATCCTACATCCGGGATACCGAACATCAACAATCAGCTAGCCATACTACTTTTCCTTCATCCAAGCCACAGTCAGGTTATGCCTAAGGGGTCAGGTAGAAAGTTGAAAGCCAGGCAGGAGTTTGGCGAGCAAGTACAGAGGGCACTGGAGGTTAGGGATCCTGAGAGAGGGGTGTACTGGATTCAGAGGGAAGTTTCGCCGCCGCACGAAGAGGCACCCCGCTCATCGGTCACAGACATCCGGTGGATCAGCTTTCCTTAGCACCCCCTCCTCATTACCCGTCTCCGTCTCAACCTCATCCTCGCCTTGTGAACCCCCATTGTTGCCACTTCCTCCCATCCACCTTTGGCTACACCTGCTGTAGATGTGCAACCTCCAGTGCAGTGCTAGTTTCCCTCGCTGTAATATCCTTACGAGGTGGGGAGAGTCCGACGAGGAAGACGGCGGTCGACGCTTCAGGAGTGCATCCTGGGGAAAGCATGCTGCCGCCCAGCCATCGCGCCCTTGCCGACAAACTACCCGCTCCCCATCAGGTGTCAACATCCTTCAATCAATGCTCTTGGACAAAGACTTTTATCAATGACTAACTTCACTTTGTGTGTTTCGGCCATGTTGGACCACCCTAGCAAAGTAAAACAATCTCTATTATCTTTCAGTCCACTGTGTGATTCATCGTCTGTACACATACTAGATCAAGGCATGCAGTGCTAAAACAATGTAGTTTCGTCTGCATTGTATATTTGTTCAGGTGAAAGATTTCCATCCGAAACTAATTTCTCAAACTCACTAAAGAACTTTTCCTCAGCTTCTACATCGGCAGAAAGGTTTTCCCCCTTTAGCTTGTAAAATGAAATGCCATGATGATGTTGGAACCTATACAGTCACCCTTGAGAATAGTCACACTGCAGGTCGCGTTCATTGTGAAACAATTTAGCTCTTTCAATTAACAGTGCATTGGATATGCTAATACCTTCACTATGAAGTTGCCGGAACCACTCTATCAATATATTGTCTAGTTCCGCACTTTTACTTAACAGAGTTGTCTCACAATTTTCCATGGATTTATTTCACTGGCTATCGTCATATCGCATACTTATCGATTTCACAGAAGTACCACCATAGAGTTTTTTAAAGTGTAAACTTTATATTTGGTAGACTACACGATTATTTCCAATTTTCCACGAGAACCAGAACTCACATTTGTCCTTTTAGTAGCCATCGTACAACACAACATGAAAACAACTCAAATTTACATACGTGTGTGAGCAAGCAACGCAGTTACTTCATCGCCCGATAGCCGACTTTCCGACAGACTGTTTCATTACGCGAGAGATATGCAATTGACCAGTCATACACTCCCACTGCACAGTTCTTTCAAAGATCAAGCTTTGAAATCTATGGAAAACCTAAGTGCCACTTCACACACACAGGATTTTTTTTTGTTTTGCATTGCAGAACCAAAAGCTACAAGCCAATGTTTAGTTCTGCGACACTAGACAAGCACCATTTACTGGTCTTTGGTCTAGTGACGCTAAACAAAACAGGTGGCTGCACTGCAGAATGTTAAATTTTCCTGACTATAACATCACAAAAATCTATTTACATTTTTCACAGCCTGAAAATAACAAACACAATGTCAAAGCCACAGCTTATGAAGAAAGAACCTCAAAACTTTGTGTGGAAATAAAACCAAGAGGAACACACCTTGCCACAGATTGTGATAGCATGCACAGAAGAATGACCATGATCGAGTGTTGGTAACCAGAACACGATGTAGGTGCCCGTGCTGCGAATCTTCCTATTTCCAATATTTTCAATTTAAGTACTGGTAACTTTCACTATACCAAATTTTATATGACAATTTACGACAAATTAATTGCTTTAATGCATAGTTCCATTCTGATTTTAGTTAGATTTTACCTGAACGAGATTTAACTAAATAACAAAACAACCAATTACATAGTGAGATAAGCAGGATGAGAATTTTGAGAATTCCCTTGATTACATTTTCCTGCTACAGTAGAGTCCCGCAAACTCGGCACTCGATAACCCGGCAGTCCGGATAACTCGGCCACACCCTGACAAGGAAAAATCCCAGCGCACAGACTCGTTCCAAGGTCCCACATTCCTTTGTCTCGCGCCACATCCCCACTCCTCCCCACATGTCTGGCGCCAGCGTGTGCTCAACCATTCGGTGTTCAGTCTACCTGTAGCCTTTGCCAGTGTTAGTCAATTTCGTAAGTGCGTTGCGTATCTTGGTGTGAGTGACTGAGTTTAGGGTGCTGGACAGTACTCTGCGATGACATCTTCTGTTAAAAGTAAACAAGTGAACATGTCTATGGAGCAAAAGTTGGCGGCATTAAAGATATTTAATAAGGGAGAAAGTGTCAGTGCTGTAGGTAATGACTTGGGAGTCGGCAAAAGTACAATTGGAGACTGGAAGAAGAAGTGGACAGAAATTGAGTCGTGGTGTGTTAAGAGAATGTGTACAGAAACATTTAAAGAAAGGAAAAGTATGAAAGAAAGTGACTTTAATGAGGTAAATGAGGCACTGTACATTTAGTTTCGGCAAACAAGAGAGAAGGGCACGCCAATTAGTGGGCCAATCTTGCAAGAGAAGGCTATGAAATTTTATGAAGAAATTAAAAAATCAACGATCCTAAATTTGTCCCAAGCACGGGCTGGCTTGATTGATGGAAGAAACGCTATGGAGTCCGTCAGCTTAGTATTTGTGGGGAAAAACGATCTGGGGACACGGAGGGTATGTTTCAGTTTAAGGAAAACATGCAGAAATTTATCGAAGTTGAAGGTTTGACCTGAGAGCAATTGTACAATTGTGATGAAACAGGGTTAAATTTTAAACTTTTACCAGCGCACAGTCTTGCTTTCAAGGATGAACAGTCATCCCCAGGTTTTAAAAGGAGCAAAGAGAGGGTAACAATCCTAGCATGCAGTAATGCAACAGGTGAGCCGAAATTAAAACTTGGTCTCATAGAAAAATCAAAGAAACCACGTGCATTTAAGCACATTGAGATGGGTAAACTTTCAGTTTGGTACAGAAACCAGTCACATGCCTGGATGAGCTGTGTAATTTTCAAAGAATGGTTCCATGAAGAATTTGTTCCCTCTGTTGAGCAGTTTTTAAAATCTAAGACCTACCAAGGAAGGCTATTCTGATTTTGGACCACACATCTTCGCACCCAGACATTGAAGAGTTAACAAATGGGGACATACGAGCAATGTTTTTACCACCCTATGTCACAGCGTTATGCCAGCCAATGGACCAAGGAGTTTTGGTTAGTCTCAGGAGAAGATATAGGCACAAGATGTTATCATCCCTTCTTTCTGCAAACGATGTTGGCCAAGGTCTGATCCAAAAATTAAAGACAATTTATCTATTGGATGTTGTTGGATGGGTGGCAGATGCCTGGAACGAGTTAAAGTCATTAACAGTAGTTCGTTCCTGGCAAAAACTCCTTGATGATGAGGGAAATGAGTTTGTTGAGCAAGATGCAGAAAATGTAAACTTACTCGACCTCCTGAAAAGAGTTCCTGGATGTGCAGAAGCCAATGAAAATGACGTCGAACAATGGTTCCAGAATGATACAGAGGAAGACATTATGAACGATGCAGAAATAATTGCGGCTGTCATAGTTAATGAACAAATGCCGGAAAATGATGAAGACATTGACGATGAAGACATCACCGTAAAAACTCCTAAAATATCATATAAACCGCCGTTCAGTATTTTGAACAACAAGGTGCATCTGAAATGGACTTACTGTTCCTTAGTTGTTTTCGTGATGAAGCATCAAAACGCAGAGCGCAGTGTGAAAAACCACAGGACATTACACATTTCTTTAAAACAAACTAGGCAGTGTTGCAAAGTCGGCGAGTTAATTTTTATTATACTAGACTGTTTTATACTTTCATGAAGTATTTTTCTGACTTCTGTCTTATTATGTAAATTCTTGTTCACTGTGTATTCATTAATGTTCATTTTCATGTAGCAAAGTGTCTATGCCTTCATAAAGTACGTACTTTTACTTCGTCAGCACAATCTTATTGTATTCCTGATAACTCGGCATATTCACAAACTCGGCCAGCCTTCGGTCCACATTAGGCCGAGTTGTCTGGACTCTACTGTATTAACATTGATCTCTCCATGTCTCTCTGAAGAATGTAAATACGGAGGTTTCACTGTATATCAATATAGAGACATTTTAAAACAAAAGAAAACTGTAGAAGTATACATGTACATATATCCAAAACTAACATAAAGCTCAGGTACCATGTAGGGTATTTTAGCAAGCAGTGACGAGAATAGTATACATACAACATTTTATCATTATGATTTAACTAGCATGTATTTAATCACATTTTAATGTTATTTTCCTAACATTATTTTACTTTTGTAGTCTCGCAAAGATAAGTTGATACATTTTTATTGCAAATTTCTTTAATAACTATATCAATATTTCTTGGCATTATTTTATCACTGTGGAATAGAGAGTAATTTAGTTAACTTTAATATTTATTTTCTTAGCAATAAATTTGCAAATTTACTTGAATAGATATTACTAACTTTGTTTTTTAGTTTTGTGTGGGAATTTTTTGCTTTTTGTTACAGAGAGGGAGAGAGAATGTGAGAGCAACATTACTCACTACTTCTCACATATTAGTAATATTACCTGTCTGTATACTTGATAGCACTGTTAACAAGCTTCTTCATTAGTTTTTTTGTTTTGCGGGAAGGCAAAACAGGTACTTTTTCTGTAGGTGGACGACCTCTGCGTTTTTTGGACATTTCCAAAACTTGTAAGGCGTCATCATCATCTTTCCTTTTCCGTTTGCTGTGAGACCTTTTCTTGTGATACTTCTGCTCTTCATCTTCATCCTCATCTTCTTCCTCTTCATCCTCAATGCTTTCATCAATTGCCTTAAACAAAATGAGACAACAACATTAGGAGAACTACTGTACAACATTAATAACGCTGTGAGCATAGAGGAAATCACCCATTTTCTTAGGATATGTTGATGGATATCTTTTACAAACATTGCCAATATTTTGAGCTAATTCATGGTGGCTACAAATCGTTGGTAATCTAACTCCCTGACTTTTCTAACCCAAGTGGAAAATTTTCCCTGACCAAATAATTAACCTTTTAACCCAAATCTCTATACCTTATAATAGAAATAATTTTTTTATTGTACTTTACACACAGTACAAGTATAATATATGTTACACAGCATAACATTTGCATTATTTTTAAATGATTCTTGCAATGGGGCAAGTTAAAAATTAAATAAGTACATGGCACTGCAGCAAATGGTGTGTTGCAGAAAACCAGTGAATACACAGAGACAAATAGAAAAAGTAAACAACCAAAAGCGTCCTTTTGGTTTACTTGTCTGTTTGCATGTGTATTCTCCGGTTTTGTGTGACACACCATTTTCTGCAATTGTTTATGTCCAAAATACTTCTTTGATTTGTAACACTTGCATGAAAAATTCATAACTCAGAAAAAATTTATTACGTACTGGACACATTAACAACATATTTTTTGTGCTCAATTTTTGCAAGATTACTAAGTAGACCTAAAATAAAGAAAAAATTACAATTGTAAGGGACAGTACTCTTTTGAAGGCAAGAAATTTACAGTAATACCTCGACTTATTACTTTTAAAAAATAAATGTATAAACTCCATGTACTACATGACTAAAATATTTTAGTAAAAAATTTCTTAACTCAGGAAACACATTCAGTAGATTACACACTACTCTACTTCTGCAAGTTAATTTAATATAAGTAAATCAGAATTACAACTGAAAGTGACAACTCAAAAGTAATTCATTTTAACTGATGGCAAAAATTTAGAAAAATACCAAGTTTATGACCTGTTGCATTGGGCAAATTAAGTATGCAATTTCATGTAGTACACAGCTAAAGTACGCGTAAAGAAAATTCTTATCCCATAACTTATTTTGTGGATTACATACTACTGTATTTGCGGGCGTACAAGACGACTACTTTTAAATATTTTTGATCTTTAAACATTGGTACTCATTTTATATGGAGATGTGAAATTTCTTGGCACCCTACAAATTGTTTGAAAGTTAAGCTGTACGTTATGGAGTTGTATGACGACACATGGATTACATTTTCCGTAACAAATCGAAACATGTGGTAAACGTTAATAAAATTTACCGTACAAAATTCTGATGGGCATTACATTCATTCAATAGGCCACTTTTACCTCGCAGCAAAGCTTGTATTGTTTGGTGATCAATAGAACTAGAGTGTGTGCCTAGATCCTACTTCTCAGTACGCAACCCTCAGGCAGCCCGGCGAAGAAAATGAGAATCTAGGTACTACGCAGTCATGTGTCGTGTAGCGCTATATTTAGAAGTGGCTGATAGGAAACAACAACAGCGCATAGGCATGTGATGACCTTGCTGACAGTTGCTGCAGTCCGGTGTTGCTGTGTAGTGTGTGGCAGGCTCCAGTCCGGTGTCGCCAAATAGCGCACGGCGGACAACAGATGATGTCACTGGCCACGCATCAGCAGTAAGCACCTGACAGTAATGACTGTCAATAGATACAGATGAAAGTGGCGTAAGTGACGCAGCCGGCCCAACTGGCAGTTATACGTGGCTTTCTTGCCCGAGAAGATGGCATGTGATGTCTGGTAAAAGACAACAGACGCGACTTCATGCATGCCAATCAATGCAACTCCAGTCATGGAGGCCTCATTTTAATCAATTTTTACACTTGCTTTCTAGTTTCCGGGAAAGAAGGCTGGAGCAGGGATGTCCCTCCGACAATTCCCCGACTTTTTCAGGGCACTAAAATTCCCAGACTATTCCCCCTTTTTCCCACCCAGTCACTACCCTGTAATTTGAGAATTTTCAGCAGACCTAAGCAACAAGTTGTTTTAAAAATTATTTTGCTATTATGTGTACAATTTACTTTATAAAGCATGTAAACATATTGATACACAGAGAGCTGGTTAGGTTCTCAGGCCACTATGTCTTAGATTACTTGAATGAGTTTAAATTATAATTTTAAATACAATATCAAAACATTACAGAAAATGTGAAGAAGATGCACAATATATTCCCACAGTTCATATGTAAGAGAATGGAACATCCAGCAAACATTTGTATTATGAAATTTTAATTACGTTTTCGAAAAACTAATCATACTGATGTCGTACCTTCTCTGGCCATAGCCAAATCCTGACACACATGCCCCCTTATAGAAGTGCAAAGTGTGGGGAAGCCGAGAATGAGAGCGTAGGGAGGGTAGCCACTGTTTTTAGGACAAAGGGCTGCGGCTGACTGCTTCTTTTCCATAGCAGCATGAACTAGATGACGCAAAACTTAGCCAAGGCCAGCCAGGGCCAATTCATGATGTCGCTAGCAGAGTTGTATGGTAGGAGGGTTACGTTTACTGGTTAAATGTAGGCAAGGTACTATAATAATATAATAATAAATACAGAGCGGTAACCTTAGGACTAATATGTGTGTTGTGCTTGCCATATAATATATTCTTATCAGTGTAATTATGTAATTTACGATCATCGTTCTTATGGTCATTGTTTGCATGTACGGTGGAGGCCGAGCACATGTTCAATTTTAGTTATTGATTAGGAGTCGCAGTTTGATCTTTTCATTTGGCAATTAAGCAGTGCTAGCGCTGTTCACAAGCGCAATATGTGGCCCACGTATGCAGTGCTCGCCCCAGTTAATCGTCAGTGTTTGGTGCAGCCGGTTCTGTTACAACGCGTGGAGGATTTCTGCGACTGCATCTCCTCATCATAATTCTGTCTATAACTCTTCTACATTGAAACCTTTTGCTTAATTTTCACCCCCTTGCACACACTGTTTCTCGTGGTATAGTTTTCTAGCCAGAGACAAGCTTAAATGCAACATTTCTCTGCCAGCACAAGCATTGTGGTTTACAGTTCCACATGGCCATGGGCTACAGCAAGTTTTTTTTCCAGATATCAAGCAGTTAATTTCTGCATAATTTTTCTTCGTCATGAAGTGAAGCTTTTCAGTACCTTTTTATTCTTTACGATGTGTACGCCTGAGAACACTGATGATGAATCAACAGATTGGCAAATGGGCACCGTATGAATTTATCTATACAAGTTGGCGGACCATCCCAAACGTCTTAAACAGATTACTTCATTTATTTCACGGATGCCTGAATATGTGCGTGTGTGTAAGCGTGCTCCTGGCTTGAACAGAGAGTGAAGAAGGTAAGTAAATGACACCACCCTGAGGTACATCGACGAAACCTATATGCCCTGAGATCTCTGTTCCCTCCTTCGTCGAGCCAAATAGCAGAGTGGCATCCTCTTCAATACAACTATATCTATTTTTCATTAACCTCAGGGGCAGGACGGTATCAATATGTCACCGCTCAGTTAGGTTGGAGAGGAAGTTGGCTGATTATTAAAATTGTGGGAAGGCGTAGAATAAAGCGGAGGCGGTGCTGGATTTAACAATGGGCGCCACCTAGCAGTTTGCCCGGCTAGGACGGTGTGGTGTCGATTCAGGGCGTGGTTTGTTCGGCTGGCGGTCCTCTCTTTCCTGCGGTAGTGGGTGATGATATGGTTGATGGCTACAACGTGGAAGCACTCAGAGAAAACTAACTCACCACGTGGGTTCTTCGGGTCACCCACAACCCCTTGCCCTAGGACTAGAATGATAGTCCGCTCTGACTAGTTATTAAATAATTAACAACAGACTTACTTGATGAGCGGTGTTTTATTTGCAACAACACAGGTAGCACGATACAGTGGTCACCACGTGGTCACGCACACAATGAAAAATACACTTGCTCTCTCTCGGTTAAACGGCTTTTAAGTCGGCGCGCAGGCCGGTTCAATTAACTTAGCACACACTAAAGATGAGTCTCTGCAGTAGAGTCCTGTTACACTATGTCGGAGGCGGCCGACGGCCGTAAATGTAGATTCCTCGGCCCGGACGTGCAGGCGGAGAAATTAAGTTGAAGAGCATAGGCGTTAAGCGCACGAGCTAAAAACACGAGGTAAACGAAGAGGGCGAAAAAAGATGATTAGAAATATAAATTACTATTGCAGTTACTATCAGTGAAAACAAAGTTGAGAGACGTCTTACCTCGTGGCCGACTTACGATGAACTGGGCTGCAAAGATGGCATCGTGCGTGCTCCTAGCCGGCAAGTACGTTAACGTACCGTTACAATAGTGATAATGAAATTTAGGTGAATACAAGTACAAGTCAAGTGGCGGTGAGACATATAAAAAATAATAAGAATTACTGGTGATGACAGATTACTTAATTAACATACCTTTAAAATTAACATACAACAAAACACTGACCCTGAAATGTGCGACCACGTGGCTGAATAAAACTAAACAAGACTTAATATTAAAATGGCTCGTGCTGAAGGCAGGTTGATTGCTGGCCGTAGCTCAGTCCTCAGTTTGTTAAGCTTAGTTTCTGATTACGTTAATAAGTACTTTATGATTAGCGGTGAGGGTGGTGGTGGTGGGGCGTTGTGACGTCACGTGGAGGCGGTGATTCAAACACTCACACGTGTCGCTGGCACACGACCTCGCACTAACCGGCACTTTTTGAGTTTTGGTAAAGGAGGGGGGGGGGGGTCCGGAGCACCCCGAGGAAATCCTGTCACCTGGTCAGGACGGGCTTAACTTCCCAGGCCTAGGGCTTGGGACGATGTCAAATATATGACAATAAAAATCTCTTTTCATAGCAATGGCTAACTGAATGACTTTAACCTGTATATCAGTATTTCCATATCACCAGAAGATGTTAATTCAATTAAGAAAGCACACAGCAGTGATGTTAAAGGTACCTGTTTTAAAACAAGTTCAACATACTATGTTGGGTGGTGGTTGTTGAATATGATTATACTAACTCAAAATGTTTTACATCCTGATCATGAATCAGCAGTTCAACTGATTTTCATATGAGATGCATTAAACAGTTTTAGTTTGTAATTAAATTTGAAACATATTAATGTTTGAAGATAAATTTTTTTGTATAATGCATTATTATCTAATTTCCAGCAATATGAATAATATAAAATATCTTGATATTTATACTTCAAAAAGCATAGTTACATCAGTGTTAAATTATGGTGTAAAAAAATTAAATATACACTACCTACATTCACAAAAATAAATATGTGACAAACTGAATGGTTTTGTTAGATATGATACACCACTGCTAGCGAATGTTGTTAAATCGCAGAAAACCCATAGTAACAAAAAAAGACTAAGCAGAAAAAAATAAACAACAAAAATGTGAGAGGAACAAACCAAGGAAGCCACAAATGGCTGTAGCCCACAAACATACGAATAATTAAAAAATAGGAATATGGTCAGTACATACTGGAAACCAAACAATAAACAAATCAAGAAAATGAATAAGAAAAAAATCATACAAGGACCAAACAAGGTGCATGACATTGGCGACAGTGATGGATGAGAGAACACGACGTAGCATTGCAGGACATGGGTTTTTATTTGGTGAATTAATATCTTATGTGATCATAATTTTCTAATATAATGGTTAAAATTGTAATTTTATTTAAGCGGTCTCGGTTCCAGAAAGGGAGAGTAAAGACGCAGTTATTTATTCCTGGATGTTCTAGATAGGGTGTAATGTTTGCTGTTATGGCCAGGTGGCCTTGGTAGGAGGCAGTAGCTTCGTTTTCCTTTTTGTGTTATGGTTTCTTCTGCGGGAGTTTTGGCGCTGTTTGTTGTTTTCATGCATAGTTTCTGATTGTGCCTTAGAAGGTTCTCAATAATGGAACGAATGACGAGGGTCACGCCATCGAAAACCAGTCAATGAGAGCACAACGTGTGGCGCCCCTTCGCCCTTCGTTTTGGAATGTTTGCCTCCGCCATGTTTAATAAAAGTTGTGACGCGATCCGGACAGGACGTGCGCGGGGCTGCGGCACAAACATTTTCATGAAATGAAGTTCGAGAGTGGATAAATTTAACACGCACGGGTAGCACCGTGTTCTCTTTTCTTTAACCTTTCTTTCGGACAATTTTGAACTCTACAAAATTTGTTTCCGCTCGTGCATGTAGGCAGCTAGGTGCAGAGAGCTAGGATGGCTACTCGTTCTTCTTTGCTGCGTGTGTATTCACAGTGTGCCAATTGTCTCAATTTAAACGCCTGATATAGTGATGCTGTGTTTCTGCTTGTAACTTTCTATGACCTGGATGCACCGTGCTAAGACTGGAATAATGTATTTCGTGCTGATGTAAACTGTAATCTAATACACCAGAAGTAGCGGAATATAGTGAAGTATATTCTTTCGAGATGAACCTTTCTTTTAAAATTTGATGGTGCCTGTGATAATTCTAAATTTGGTCCACAATACAACATAACCTACAAAATTTACTACCAGTAAATTCCAGAGTACATATGTTCCAGCTTGTAACCTTGCCTTTGGGGCTGGGTTATCATCGAGCTAGTTCACTGGTCTAGGAGGACTGGTGTGCTACATTTGTTTGTACCGAATGGGACACAGGTACAATGTGGTGACGAGATGCTACATTTTTTCACCCATCATGGGCCTGTGGACCAAACGCTACAACGAGGACAGCAAAAATAAACATGTAAATAGAGATAATAGTAGACAAGACAAAAAATAAGTCAACTTGAGTTCCTCAGATTATTTGTATGCCCGAAGATCGGAACAGGGGCAAATTTTTTTTTTTAAATATCAGTGAGTAATTTTGCTAGAGGAAAAGGATCATTATAGTTTCGAATCAAAAAATTATATTTTTGAACACTATAGCAGAATTCTAACCAAAATTTAAATGCAAATTGTTGAGATAAATCCACCTGCCACGAAGGGAGTAGAATGTATTTTTCTATAGAGATATGGTTCATGTTCGTTATTGAAACAAGAAAATGGATGCTTCGTTGTGATTTCATTTTATTGTAATTTACTAAGGGAAAATCTAAAGCATTTTGTTGCAACGAAAAAATTATACTCAAAGAATTCTTAACAGAAGATAAACTAATTTTCACAGTAAAATATACATATGGAAAGTGCAATAAAATATAAAAGGCAAGACACTTAAAAGCTTTTATGAGAATGTTTTCCAGCATTGTTCTGTCTTTGCAGTTGCATTATGAAATTGGAAATACATAGTTGGAAGCATACTTTTGTGACTAATTAAAAGTTAGTGATCTAAATACAAAACAGACAATTAAATTTTGTGTGTATAAAATTACAGTAAAACCTTGTTAATTCGAAGTGCACAGGACAGAAATTTTGTACAAAAATCTAAGGTACAAATCACCCTCCCTGTTTCTACACACATTTTTACGGCTAGTTTTCTAGTACCTTCGTGCATTCAAATTGAAAAAGAGAATAGTTTGAAATAATTGGACCATAAATGTTTGTCATATTTTCTTTATCGTCGCACGCTGCATTTTCCTTGATGAGAACCGTACTGCAAGCAGTCCGCTTCACATCTACTAGGTTGTCAGCAACTCTACCCTTCCTCTTCCCTTGTTCCAGCACTAAATGTCAGCCAGGCATTGCCTTTGCCACAGCATATATGATGGTTATTACTAATTTATAAATGTGTGGTTTTGGATCTCTAAAAGGGGGAGTTTTACAGACATCTTAAAGAATTTTTAACCCAAAATGGTAAGTTTTACAAGTGTGAAGTAATTTTCCAGTAGCTTTTGAAAGTGATATCTGTGCCGTTTGTTGGCACATGCTCATTTGTTTGTTTATTTTGTTTTGTCTAGTTCATCTATTCGTAGTAATAACTAGATATATTTCTTTATTTTGGCAAAGTAACTCCACCCCAGCACTGTTTATTTCTTTAATCTTCGGTGAAATTGTAATAACAGTAATCTGCTTATGATTTTATAAAGAAAATTTCAGCAATTATTTGTGTGCAGTTAATGCAGTGTGGTATATAATTATGGAACAGTTCTTGTGTAATACTTCAGACGAACTCTAATCAGGATCGAATCATATTTATTTTCAAATGAATCAAACAAATTTTTTTTTATTGGTAAAATTTGAATTAAAATATCATGTTTTGATTATTAAAACATGTTTGTGTTTTAAAATATTATGTTACGAAATATTGTTCGATACTGTTGAAATACTATTTCGGTAACATCAAGTAGCTACGACTCTATGCCGGCCTATAAACTTGTAAAGAAAAAATATTGTGAAACCTCTTCTTTCACTTTAATAAAGGATGAGATAATATAGGAAAAACCAACCAATATCTCTATTACTAGAGCTACTGACCAAATGGAAACCAAACGCCTGTAGAAGTCATAAGAAGTATATTTAAACAGAATTCATATGATAGGAAAAATAATGACTTCTATAGACAAGTCAGGCAACTAGATAAATAAATAAGCAGAAATTATGATAGTGTATGAATTTTCAAAATGATGTGTTTCTACCGTGACCAAGGTGTTTAACTCGGGTACGAACCTGACCATCAATTAACTTACAAACCCGGGTTCTACTTGGTTTTCTGTGTTCTAGATGTTTCCATTTTCCTGTTTGTTTCCAGAACAACTTATAAACTTCTTAAACTCTTTGCTAGCTCAAGTTTAGAAATCTCAGGTCGATCTTAGGTTTTGTTCATTTGAAGTGAATCACACCCGTTGCGATATAAGAAGAATTTTGAAATCGTTCTGTCTAATCAACAAAATTTTCGGGAACTTGACACGACGGTGTAGTTTGGGTGGGTCTTACCGAGGATGTCTTATAGTAGGTCTGGACGGTTGTCTCTTGATCATCCCTCGATACTCATTCGACCACATCCTTCTCGTCCTGGGGCGGCGACCACGTACTCCCGATGCTCGTAAGACGATCGCGACCTCTTCGTCCTCAGATGAAACTCTCGTTCCCCTCGCTCATCGAATAGTGGACCCGTCGAACCGTAGACTTCGGAGACCTGGACAGCAACAAACACGAAGTGGACTATGGAATGGCCTGATCCACGGGCTCTTCTTTACAATTCCCTGGAACTTCCTTCTTCGGCGTTGACATCATGTATGATTTTCCAATGGAATTCTCCTGGTATTAGTCATAGACGTAAAGTGAGACCTTTCTGACGACGCGTATGAACAATTCAGCGTCTCGTCGAAGAAATCCTCACGTCTTCTTGACTACACGTCTGTTCGGCATCATGGACGGGAACGTTCCTTTTTTCCATAAAATTTTCTCAATCGTTTTTCAGCAAAACTACTTCTCTTGTTTTAACGTCGCAACACCCATTCCAATCAATACTTTCCTCGTAGCTTATTCCGGGTTTGTCCGCCAATATGATCAGATCAGGTTGTAATCCGTGATACAAAACAAAATATTCCTAGCATAGATATAAAAGCTGTAGAAGTCATTAAAGTCTCAAAACCACAATACCTTATACATTAAATACATAGACAATTAAAACTTACATTCTTCCTGGCACGTGGTAACTATGGTCATAGAATAGTAAATACCTAGGTTCATTGACAAATAAATTGAAATTTATACGCATCTGTAACATTGGACAAAATGCTATGTTACAAACTCTAGGCATTCCTTTGTCTCGATCTTGTTGTTTCTTACACATCATGGCGTGAACATCAACCAAAGGCTTAGTGCTCTTCATCGTTTTGTAATGTTGTAATCCGATAAATTTTCCGCCTACGGTGAGTTTATTCTTTCAATTTATTACCTTTTGCGCCCTAGTGTTACATTGTTTTTATGACCGTTCTTTTAAATTTTATTTTGTTTGCTTGTTTAATGTAGCGGTCCCCGCCACGCGGTTTCAACTCTTTGCTATGTAGAAGGAAAGGAAGCCTATCCAGTATTTAAGGGATTTGGCTTGTGTACATCTTCCGATGTAGAAGTAACAATATTTCTACTCGTCCTTTTGCTGTACCGTCATCGCTAGCCATGGGCGAGACAGAGAAGTAACATCTTTCTGTGGTGGCAAGAGTGTCCCCATGAAGGACAGCCAGGAAAGTCCAACCATATATTTTTATTTTCCTTCTCTCGTCCTAACTATTTGATGTGCACACAGCACTAATTATTCAAATTTGAGACATTAATTAATATTCGATCACAACCTCTGAAAAATTAATTGAACAACGGAAATGTTAAAATATGTAGTATTAAATTTAAGTTAAGTAATTTGTTTTTTGTTGGGGATCCCCTTGTTTAACTTATTTATTATGGTATTCTTAAGCCATACGTGCTTTTCTTGATTTGTTAATGTACCGTATTGGTTAATCCACATACACCAAACACTCATTGTGCAAAGATTTTATTGTTATCTAATCAACTAATCAAGGTATTAAAACAAATTTCTTTTCTGAATTATTACAATTTTATTTACTAGACCTAATTCATTTCATGAAGTTTAATATACAAAAGCTCTCATGCTCCTAAATTAAAATTAATTTTTTATATGGTATCTTAAATTAATAATCTTTAATGTGAATTGTTGGGGAAAGGAGGCTCGGCCCTTTCTCTGACCTATAATAAGGAGCACCGATCAACAACCTGTGCCCACGTTAGTGCTGTTTCCCCCTTTTTTTGCTTAGCTGGCCTAGGAGCTGTCTTGATCGGTTTACCCTATTGGTTTACCCTTCCTAGACCTCCTAGGTTGGTTGGTAAAGTTTGGGGGGATTCCACGAAGCAGTACATATCAGATGTCATGTCAGTGAAATTATTATTTAATAAACAATGTATCACACCCAAAATGGTAATTATGATCAACCCTCCTCCCAAATGAAAATTTGTAAACATGGTCATCAAGTAATTTTCGCAAGTACAAAGTTATTTTCCAGTATTTTTTCAAAGAAAAAGTCAGATGCTGTGTTAGTTAAATATTATTTTGATTGATAAGATGTTGAGTGAGGCACAGCAACAGAAAGTGAAACTGGCCAGGCATTTGTATGGCATCAGTGCAATGCACACAATGCGGTAATGTAGCATGGGAGGCAGCAGACACTGCGACCTTGACTGCTATCTATTCTCTCCTCCCACGAGTTGCCAGTTAGACGACAGCAGAACATGGGAAACATACATGTGCTTTTTTTGCCTGCCATTCAGCTGGCTGTATTCTCCTAGAAGCCGCATTATTGACTGGTGAATCATGCCTGAGAGAGGGTGGGAGGGAGGGAGGGAGGTGGAAGAAAACAACGAGGCACTTGCAGTTTGAGAACTCTGGCATCTGCTTGGTATGTGGCTAGCTAGGCGGAGGAAAGGGAAGTGAAGGAGTTATAAAAATAAACCAGCAGTGCTTCCCAGGAGGGGGTGGGGTGAGGAAATTGATGCCGTCTTACCAGCTGCCCTCTTCCTCATCCTTCTTCATCATTCTCTCCCTCCCTCTCTCATTATTACTACGCTTCTCCCTGGCCTGAAATACTCCAGATTCATGGCATGTGTGCACGTGTCTTTTTGTAAATACATCTAACTCACAGTGGCGGAGGAAAACACATTATCACGTGAAGGATTTTGTCACGGGTTCCGTTTCCACAGAACTCGTGTGGTTGTCATATGACACTAAACTGCCACATGTTGTCGCATGCTGGGCCATTCCTGCCTTCCATTCTTCTTTCCCTCTCCCTTTGCGCGTGCGCACATGCACACACACACATGCACGCACACAAACACACACATTCGAACTCAAGTGCCGGGAACAAGCAGACAGCAGGATGCCTCAGGGTCAGCGCGACAAGGGCAGGCACGGTAATGGAAACAGAGCCAGGGCTGTACAACTCCACACGGCACAGCTTTATTCTTAGATTTTGCAAGTGGTACAGACTTCTCTATCAAAATCACTTCAAATTACTAGGACTTGACCCCTGTTTGGGCCAGAAAAAAGCTTCAAATTACAAATTAATCAAATTTCAAACTAACCAAAATCTACAGCATGTAAAATCCTATCCTTACGTTCAAGGAACAAATGATAGCTTTGATTTACATACCATTTCAAATTGACAGATTTTGAATTAACGAGGTTTTACTGTAATGCTGAAATTTAACGAATGAAATCATTTACATGTCAAAAATATAATAAAAAAAAAAAAATCAGCTCCATATATGTGTTTGGAACAGCTGTAGTATAAGAGCAGGGAAAACACAAAAATTAAATAGGATCAACGCAATTTTTTAAATTGCTATAAAATACTAAAAATAACAAAATAATTGCTATAGTAAGAGTTCCGAGTACATCTCGGACTCGCATAGCATGGCTTCACTTAACACAAATTCACACAAAGCGAAACTAAAAATTGCATATAAGATTCAAATAGGGTGACATAAAACTTGCATAACACGAGCGTAAATTAATGCTTAAATCCGTTGCTGTAAGTTTGCTGTAGCTCACTCACATGTGAATGCCGCTTGGGTGACTGCAAGACAGGCCGGCGTATCAGGCTTCCTGTCCTGTTATCTTTACGAGACAGTAATCGCTGAGCATGTGTGTGCACAAAACAATTACACGATAGTATTTTTGAGCCATGGGCGAACATCTCGTGTAACAAGCTCCAATTATTTTTTTAATCATTTGTCGTGAACTTCCGCTGTGTTGCTGATAGTTGATGTTTATTTGCTGTGAACATGAAACTTGCAAAAGAAGTGCCGACTTATAAAGTAGTAGTAAAAAGGAAACAGTTTCATTATAAACTAAATTATAAGTTATTCTGCATGCTATAAACAATGAAGGGAACAATGTAATCGGCCATGCCCTCTGACTAAGTGTGAATCTACAGTAAGAAATTTTTTGAAAACTAGAAATGATCTACAGAAACTGTTGACTTCAGATGCATCAACTTCTACGGAATCAAGAGTGCGGAACCAAACACCAAAAATGAAACTTGTCTTAGTGGTGTTTGGAAGAAGTTACGTCCTTCCTTTATATAAGAATGCCGTTGTTTACAGCTGTTGAGAAACAGTTGGAAGAAGCAGCAGAGAAAGTGGTTGAAATTGAAAAAAATTTGGTTTGAGGAGCTCGACACAACAGATGTCAACAAACTGATCACTTCACATGATGTGAAACTCACTGCAGAAGAACTCATTGACCAGGATGAGAGGAAACGTACAAAGATCAAAATTGGTGACGATACTGCCCTTAAAGTCGAATGATAACTGACAGCAAAAGACCTAACTATATTCTTTTTTTAGCAAAATAAACTAAGCGTATGTGATTTTAGAAGATAAAAATCCTGATGAAAAATAAGTTATACCTTCAAAAACTAAATTGGCAAGATACGTTACGTGTACAGAGACATGTCCGACATGAAAAAAAAAGTGTTAAAACCAACACGGCTATAAAGTTTTGTTTGCGCCTGTTCATCACTGCATGCAGTAGGCCCCAGTGAACTAAGCTGTGGCGGCAAACATGACAAGCGGAGATGATGCCGACATGCCAGCTACCCCACCCCTCTCTCTAGAGGATGTTGTCACAACACCTGCTGTGCAGGAGAGCGCCTTGATAAAGCGCCTTTGGTAGAAAAACTAACTCGGTTACATATACATCAGCCATAACTGGCTTACGCGCTCTGTTTAGCAAATGTTTTTAAACTGTATTTACAGGTGTTCACCATTTCATTTTTTTTTAAATACAAGGTTGTTTAATTTTGGACACATCTTAGAATTTTTAGGGAGAAAAGAATATGACACTGCAGTACGTTTTCCAACACAAGCAGTCATGCCTTGTGCTTATTTATTCTCAGATACTTCAGATAATTTTATAGATAAAACGTACCTATTCTATTTTCTTTCTTCGTACGTCAGGCAGAATTGATATGTATCTACAACATTAGTTTGTAGAAAAAGTGCTTGTTTTATGGGTATTCTGAAAACAACTATGTAAACTTACATTCTTCCCACGTGAACAGTTAGAACTCCCATAACGCGGATTCACATAGCAAGAGCATTTATGAACACATTACTCGTGTTACGTAAGTCCAAGGTTTTTCATACACCTTACCTGATTAACATAAAAAGAGTTTTGCATTTAGACACACCATATTTACTAGTGTACTGCCCCACGCATGTATAGCCCCCCCAGCCCCTCAATTTCAAAGTTGTAAATTAGAGAAAAATTAATATTCCGTGTATAACCCTCCCAAGCCAAAAAAATAATTTAAACACAAGTAATACAAACACGCAGCAACAGCCGGACACATCTTGTTTGTTTGGCTTGGCCGCGGAGCGTAGCAGCAGACAAGTTTATCTGGAGTTGAGCGCGAGCCCGGGCAGATGGCTAGAAGCATGCGGGAGGATGAGGCGCGGGCGGGCTGGTGTGTGTGTATGTGGGAGAGTGGGAGGGGTGGGTGGCTGGCCAGGCATGTGATGCTGCATTGCCACATTCTTCAGTTGTGCAAGTTCTGCCATGAGGTACACACATGTAGAGGCCATTGTTATCGGTAATTGTTAGCAGTAGTGGCGGCATTCTTGTTTTCTTGTCAGTTTATTTAGTTACGTTGTTTGGTAACGGGGAAAAAACCGGTGCAGTTTCACTGATGAATTTAAGTTAAAAGTGGTGAAATATGCTAAAAAGCATCGAAAAAAAAAGTGCCACAAGACATTCTGATATCGACTGCAAAAGTGTGCGCACGTGGTGTCGGCAACAAGAATAACTAAAATGTATACCAAAGGATAAGCATGCTTATCGTGGGAAATCGTGTAAATACCCACAGCTTGAAAATGAACTGTACGAGTACATAATGAAAACGCGCAAACGAGGATTCGCTGTGACCACCAAAATTATCCAGATTGAAACCAACAATATTGCAAGGCGGATGGGCATACCGCACACAGAGTTCAGAGGAAGTTACAACCAGTTTTATTTAAGTTCAATAGCCGAAGCACGGCCATGTTCCTTAAAATAGAATCTTTAACCTTGAACCTTCCATTGTTTACAAACACCGTCGGCACGCTCCCGCGCTGTTACTATCGATACCGACTACAGAGACACGTTAATTAGTTGATGTAAACATTTCTATTACTCCTTAATATTATTGTTTGCATTTTTGTGTGAGTTCACAGTAATAATCCTAATATAAAATAAATATGTAGGTAATTTGAGTGCTTACACATTTTTTTGGCAGTGATGGTAGTTTGTCCCGTGTACAGCCCCCCTCCTAATTTTTAACATAAATTTTGGGCAAAAAAGGGGGGATTGTGCACGAGTAAATACGGTACGTAACAGTGTTTGTTACTCTACTTTCATGTAAGAACAAACAAACTTAGTTTAAGAAATTGCAGGAACACATAATTTTTTCCCTTATGGTTAAAAGTACGTTACTCAGAGGCTCAGAACACCAAAGGTTATTATATCACATCAATTCTACTGTAATATGAAGCGTGTAACATAAATGATTCAAACTGTAAAATTACTTTTACATGTTTAAGCATGTTCACATACGTTAATTAAGAAAATTTGTGGAAATAAAATTTTATGTGAATATTTTACTAACTTCAGTTGAATTCCAAAGGATAAAAGTTAAAATATATAACCTAGACTGTCATTACAAAGAAAACCGACAAATGAAGACAAAACTTCAAGAAAACCAGTTCCTATGCATTATTAAACAAATGTATGACGAAGTTTTATTAACATAATATATTGTGAGTGTAATTTTATTTTTCAATTCAGCATGATTTTAAATATTTTAATGTTAACACTAAATTGTTTAAAATTACCTTCAGCCATTCTTTTTCTGTTAAGCTGTCTGAATAATCAACTTCTTTACGCTGACGAGACCCACGTCCATAACGCTCATCCTCGTCTTCACCTGTCCATTTTTCGACCTGTAAGAATAGGTAAAATTGTTAATGAATGCTTTCATATATGTGACATAAAAAACTAATGAGTCTCCAATCAATGAATTAAATTAAACATTTACACGATATAACTATTCATACACACTATTTTATTATCTTATCAGTTTACCAAGTGCACGTAAATTTCTTTAAAAGACACATTTAATTAAAGGCAATTAACATAAGAACTTTAAAGGCATGGAAACATTAATAATTACTTCTCATTTTATCAAAACCATGTTTACTATTCCAAAATTATTTAAAGATATTTCCTTTAGATGCTATGGTAAAACAAAAAAAAAAATATTTAATACATAAATGACATACAACTAGTGGTAAACCAACCCTCATGTAAGTTTTACTATTACAGTAACAAGGAACTTCTAAATAAATATGATAATTAACAACTGTCTGTCAGCGTTTGCAAATATAATTTTTTGGCTATTGCGTTTGCAGTCCTGGTATATTATCTTCAGTATAAAAGAAACAAAAGTGGGACACATGTTGTTCCTGTGTATCTTATGCGACTTTACATGCCTGATTTCTCCATAATATACATACTGACAAAATATGACCGGATGCAATCAAATAAACAAAAGTATATTTGGAAAATAAAAACAGATCACACTGCAGCCAAGTTCACTACTTAAAATGGTACAGTAATAAAAAAAAACTTTTTAGTGCAAGATGCCCCTGCCACCATCATCCCAGTGTGTATGTTCAGCGCAGTGTTCAGGAGTCTGAATTCATATATAACGTGATAAGCGTGAGGAGGGGTTATATTGTGTGCCACCTGTGTAGCTAGCCACCAAGAAGACAACTCCAGGGCTCTGCTGTCCTTTATACAGTAGACCCTCGATCTAATGACATCGGATCTAACGACATCAGCAATCTAACAACATTATTTCCAAGAACCCTGGAAAAATTAATATTTTCAAAATTAATCAAAGCTAAGCAAAGTGCAACAGATCACAGTAAAACATTATTTAAAAACACATTTGTGTACATTAAACCATAACATAATGCTGTTAAAATAAATTAGTGATATGCAGTTGTGAAACAAAAAAAAAAAAACTGTAAAAAATGTTAGAAACTTTGGATGGAATGCAGTTAAAGCGCACGTGCCTGGTGAGTTAGGCCACCCGTGCAACACTGACATATGTGAGACGAAATGAGTAATGCTGCCTTATCTCCTCTTCACTTCTCCACGCTCCCTCCACCCTTCATGCCTATCACACATTTTTCCATTTGCCCTCTGCACTTTCTTCTCCTTAATCCTACACGTCTCATCGAGTCATCTGTGCAACGCAGTCAGCCACCGAACATGCCCATAGCAACGGTATTGTATTGTTCGACTTGTTGCCTGTCCGTGTTGTATTTTGCTTGGCGAGTGCTGCACTGTAAGAAACGCATGGCTAAAAATAGATAACACCCCTCCTGACTGTCCATGCCAGCCAATAACCATTCACTCCCCTCACCCCCTGCCGACAAACCAGATTGTGCTTGTGTGCGTGCGGCCGCTTGCATCAACTGTTGGCTTTTCTTTTAAAAGCATTTTTATTCGTATCGCTTAAAATTGTATACTGGCAACAAGCTGTAACAGTTCATGCGTAATTACAAAAAAAAAACTTGGTTTTACTGAAATGTTTTAAATCATTGCAGTATGAGTTGTTCTGCTGTCAGTGAGCTTTGTGCCAGGCAAGCAGGATGAATCACGCGCGCACCACGAGTTGAGGAAGACAAGCCGTGAATCAGCCGGCCGCTCTCCCCTGACCCCCTTCAACATCCTACACAACCAGACTTAGCGCGCCTCGTGGCTACAGGAGTCATGGCACACGGGGAATTATGGAGCGCTATTTTATTTGGAAGACACCTTTTTGTTATACTAAAATAAAATTTCAAGAAAATGTGTTTATTTTAAATCTGCAATTGCTCTATATTAACTTTAAGGGAAAAAAAATACTTTAATTTTTTTTTTAATGTTGGGGGTGTCAAAATTAATTTCCTCGGGACTAACAACATCGGCGATCTAACAACATAATTATCTGGCACCGTGTGGTGTAGTTAGATCGAGGGTTTACTGTAGATAGCAGGAGTCACAAACTATAAACTGGTTATTAATATAATACATCACTGCCACTTTGGTTGGCATATGTGGTTACGTAACAGCAAGGATAATTAGTATCTGTTATAAATATATAATAGTAATATATATTGGAATTACCAGAAGTTTTTAATGAATAGGACACACATGGTCTAAAAATTTAGGTCATTGTATGAGAATGCAAGGTATCCTAAACTGAACACAGAACCATAAAATGTTACAGCATGAAACAAAACTAAACACAATAAGTTGTACACAAAAATGCTTTCAAATTTATTAATTTTTAACCAGATTTTTAATATTTCTAAGAAGAAAAGTTATGTTATTTACATCACCTATATCTGTGTGTGTGTGCGTGCATGTGTGTGTGTGTGTGTGTATATATATACACACACACACACACACACACACACACACACACACACACACACACATATATATATATATATATATATATATATATATACACACACACATAAATAAATCATAAAATGCAGAGCAACTTAAAAGCATTAATAACATGATAACCTTCTGTCCGGATTGCTGATACAATCTTGTGACTTTTTTTGTTTCATATTTTTATAAAACAATTTAACTACTGAATTTTGCATGCCGGTACAGAATTTGGTCTGGGGTTACAGCTAATGTAGAGTTTGTATGGGGCCCATCACAGCAGGCAGCCTTTGCCCAAAGCAAGCAGTTCTATTACAAGCTTCCACCTTGGCCTATTTTGATACAGCAAGACGAGTCATACATAGAAAGTGCGGATGCTAGTTCAAGGGGTTTAGGTGAATGCCTTATGCATGAAAACGACGGGCAGCACGAATTTGTTGGTTATGCCTCTTGTACATTGTCTGACACAGAAAGAGGCTACTCACAAATTGAAAAGAAGCATTGGCTCTTACATGGTGTGCGGATAGGTGACAATATATTTTGGGTTCACAGGTGACCCCGGAAACTGACCATAAACCGTTAATTAAAATCCTACAGACGAAATATATTGATGACCTGACTCCCCGCCTGCAGAGATTCCACTTGAGGTTGATGAGATACACATATTGTGTCGAATATATTCCAGGAAAACAGTCGGAGGTAGCAGATCGTTTAAGGGCGTCAGTGGATGAAGGCAACTAAGATGACCAGGATCTAGAGCAGGAGTTTGAAGCGTTTGTAAGCCAGATTCTACGTAGTTATTCCATAGCAGACCAGTTTTTGCATACCAAACAAACTGAGCAAGAAAAAGATCCGGTTTGTAGCAAATTGAAATTGTACTGTTCATACGGTTAGCCAGACAGAAAAGAGATCTCAGAATACATCCTCCCTTACCTGCAGCACAAAAATGAGATAGCATATATTGATCCCTTTTTAGTAAAAGATACCAGACTTATCATTCCAGCCCCCAGTCAGCTACATTGTACGAAATGTATTCTTGCAGGACATTTGGGTGCTGTCAAATGCAGGGAAAGGGCAAAAATGTCAGTTTGGTGGTTTGGCTTGTCATCCCAGCTTGAAAATGTGGTTCATGGCTGTCCAAATTGCATACAAAAAGAGACAAAATCCTAGGCAGGTTTTCTTACAAGCTGAAATCCCCTCTCGGCCCTGGCAGGTGATGGCTATAGACTTATTCAAGTGTGACTCTTGGTACCTGATAGTTCCTGAAAATTATTCCAGGCTTTTTGAAATATGTCCCATGACGAGCATGTCCGATATGGTGGTCCTCAGAAAGTTGAAGGAAATTTTGTATGTTTTGGAATCCCTGAAATACTAAGAGTTGACAATGGGTCCCAATTTATCTCCAGTAATTTCCAATCCTTCGCCCAGAAGTATAATTTCCAAGTGGCTACGTCTTCACCGTATTACCCTCAATCTAATGGTTGTGTGGAGGCAGCAGTCAAGGTGGCACAGGATTGTTGAAAAAAAAATGACGATGCTTCGCTGGCACTCTTATCATACCGCATTACACCTTTAGACTGTGGGTTCAGCCCAAAGGAGATGTTGATGACTCGTCGGTTGAGATCTACACTTCCTCTGCTCCCATCAGTACTGGAAGAGGTGGTGGCACCTGGGTTAGCCATAGATCAGCCACAGTAAAAAACAGGAACAGGTTGCAAATTACAATAGGCAACATAGAGTAAGGCATCAATCTGATTTGCAGCTGGGGGACAAGGTATGGATATCTGACATAAAACTATATGGTACAGTGGCGCAGAGTGATCCACAACCTCTTTCATGTGTAGTAGATAATAAGAAAGAGCAATATTGACATAATACAAGGTTTTTAATCCCGGTTCCATTTACAGATGAAGGCATTCCTAGGGGAAGAGGTGACAGTTTCATGCACCCTAAAGCTGTACCCATGAGTGCACCAGTGAGGGGTGCAGGTTACACACACCAAACGAACAGCGGGGAACAACATCAAAGCAGTGAGAGAAACAGAACCAGCAACAGTGCTGAAGATACTGGGGAGGAGGAAATTAGTGTGGCAGATACAGGGTCTGAAGGATGTATACAAGAGGGATTTAAAGGGTTTCCAGTAGAAACAAATACTGATAGTGTTTAGAGATAAGATGATGGTGATGGGTACCAGGGAGGAATATGAGACAGACCGGGGAGTCAGGGAAATAAACCAGCATGGGTAAAAGATTTTGTTTGTTAGAATAAGTATCTGTTTATGACGTAAACTTGAAAGTGTTTGTCAAATCTGGCAGCTAGCCAGCAAAGCGTAAGGAAGCTGTAGCCGTGCCCGCTCCTAAACATTTTGTTTTTTTTTAGAAATAATGTGCTGGTGGTAGATACGTAAATACGAAATTAGACCTTTAATGGAACTGTGAATTTATTATGTGAATATGCTGGCATAAATAGTTACATTAGTACCAGTATATTAAACGTTTCCTCTGCATATTTGCTTAGTTTTTTAAACTCTGCTGTATATTGTCTTCTCTTTATTTTGAAATTTAGCAACCACGTATTACGTAAATAGGTACAAGCAGCAAATACAGCGGTATCGGTACCGTAGCGGACCGGCACATGTGTACCGCAGGACGCCTCATGACTACACACTACCAGATCGGCACGCTCACTCCAGCCCAAGGGCCAGCCGGCGCAGTGACGTCACCTGTCGGCCGGCCGTGATACTGCTAGAGATCACACTCCATCTAGTATAAACAGCACGTTTTTATTTATTAGGTTCACGTTTATGTCCTTATCGGTCCTGATGAAAATATACTGCCTATTTTATAAACGTATTTATTTATATTTGGTTGAAACTGTATGTAAAATTGTTGAACACGATTGTAAGCCGAGTCAGGATTTCTGATGGCCTAAAACGGTAAAAAAAAGGTTGGCTGACAATCGAGTAAATACGAATACCTGTGTGTGCAAATGTGTGTGTATGCATATATGTATTTATGTATATATGAGTATATGGATATTCGTGTATGAATATGTGTTTCTTCATATCTGTATGTGTGTGTATGCTTACATGTGTATGGATACATATATGTGCACATTTACATTTCATGTGCATGCATACATGTATGGCTACGTATTTTCTTGGCTTTACCTGCATACAATATTTGTCAGCTACAATAATAATGATAATACTGTAATATTTACATATTATTATGATTATGAACAATTTTCAGTGCTCAGATGTTTAGCCTAAAACTGACAACAATTAATGGGTTATGTAAATAAACAATAAAATCAGAAACAACCCATGCAATTTTTTTGCAATTTGCTAGAATCATGAAAAATGGTTCTAAATAGTAGTAATATTGAAATAGCAAACACTTAACCTTTTGCCAAAGTTTATATTATAGATAACATATTAACTACTCATATTAAAACTCCTGAAAATGAAAATAACTAACCTATCCCTATTATTACAATTAATTTAATTGAATGGGTAAACAAGTAACAAAGCCACCAAAACTACTAACTGGCTCTGCGGCATGCCTAAGTTTATTATAAAGAGTTGTCACATCATTCAGGCACCAATCCGAACATTCATATTTAACAAAAGCTTATCTACTGGAACGTATCCTATTCTTTGGAAGCATGCTAATTTAGTTCCTATACTTAAGAAATGTGATAAACATCTAGTGACAAATTATAAACCTAATTCTCTTATATGTCGTTTTTCCGAAGTTTTCAAAAAATTATTCTTAAACATGTTTTGTTTCCTGTTTGAAATCTTTAAACTAAGTTTTATCATGGCTTTAAACCTGGCAAAACAACAATAACCAACTTTTTGACTTTGTAGATTTCACTTATAGTCGCATTATATCCAGTAGGCAGGTTGATGCAGCACATTTAAATATAAGTAAAGTCTTTGACCCATGTGCACTTTAACTTATATTGCAAAAATTGAACAAGATAGGTATAAGTATTGATTACGTAAACTGTTTCGGTATCTACTTGTCAAACAAACAGAACTTTCTTTGTCAGAACTGAGAACAAACTCTCTTCAACTTTTAAGCTTCTTCTGGTATACCATAATAAGGAACACTATCTCCCATCTTATTTAATATTTTTTCTAAATGATGTAAAGAAATGTTTCATAACTAATGCTCTTCTGTATGCAGATGATTCTAAGTAACTCATCAAACAATTTTTAATAATAATGACTGGTTTTCTTCTTCAAAATGATATGAATGAAATTACATGGCATTGTAGTAATAGAACAACATTAAATGAAGACAAAATTAAAATCAAACATTCTCTAGGATGACTTGAACACTGAATTAAAATATAAAATAAATTATAAATTAATTCAAAGACTCATTGCATACAGGACCCTAGTGTCTTGTTAGACTCTAAATTAATTTCTCATTATCATACAGACAACCTGATTACAGTAGCAAATAATAAAACCCTAGGTATAATCAAACATCTCACATATCTTGCAACAGATCCAAACACTATACTATGTTTACTAAGGTCCGATTCAAACTTGAGTATGGTTCTGTATTATGGAATTTGTAGTAAAATAGAGTCGTTTACAGAGAAAATTATTTAGATTTATTGTGCCATCTTAAAATTTTACTTAATTTAATAATGTGTTTTAAACTCAATATTTTTATTTAATATTCATTCTATTGTCTGTTAAGACAGAACAAGTCTGTCAGTGATATTTATGTTGTCATTTTTATTACTATATAAAGTGTTTGTTGCTTTTGGGGGAATTTTAAAATTCAATTTGCTTTATTATTCCGGCCATACATGCACACGGCCCGCCTTGCCAGCCGCCTTGCTAGCTGTAGCTACAGCATTCGCTCCTTGAAACACGTCTCAAGAGTTGTATTTCAAGCTGCATGTAAGATTATTTTCTGCATCCCTGGCAGCTTTCTCACGGTCTGCACCGGTCGACCGTGACACCGTTTCTGTACTCTGTACCATCCCCACCCCCGTTCAGTTAGTAAGAAAGTGCTTTGTACGGTATCTGTACTGTTGGTTGTAACCGGTTATAACTGTAACTAGTCCGGTACTAGTGGCTCTTACTGGCCGTTCTGGCCATTCCGAGATTTGTACACCATCTCTTGAGAGAATTTTAATCTCTGAAAGTAAGGACGCGACCGGCAAGCGTCCATGGAAACATTATTACTAATCTGACTCTAGTGCGTGGCAGACGCGTCTCTGCACGGGAAAAGTTTGTTGTTCGTTACATGTGTAACGTAGGCTCTTATATTGCGAGGATGTAGTCACTAGATGGCTACCCTAGTTTTCATTTTTATTATAATGTAGAGCCGTAGTTTCCGTTTACGGAAAAACTAAATTTTAACTTCAAGAATCTACTACTACTACTAGATGCTACCTTCGTAACTTTCGCCACCCTCAGCTTTGATAAGTCTTCCCGCCGTTAGAGGCCATTCCCTTTATTAATCATGAACGATAGTTAATTAATTTCTCCCGTTTTTGCCTCTGTTCACAGAGGGTGTCAGTGTCAGTTGCAGGATGCAACTTCTATTTGCAAGATTTCATATGCTAATATAACTTCTACTTGCAAGATGCCAGTTCCAAATTTCGACATGCCAGTGTCAACTCCAAATTAATCCAGGAACACCGAATTGGCCATAACCGGATGACAACATCGCGATAAGTAGCCGCCTCACTGACTTTTTATATTTTCTTTATAGAGTAACAAAGACAGTCAATTATTATCACAATTAACATTCAACATAAATGTGTTTGTTTTATACAAATGAAAAGGTAATTTAATGTCATTGTTACATATTTTATTTTCATTTTTAAATAATATTTATTTGTAAGGGGCCCCGTTTCTATAAAAAAATAATTATTTTACTATTACTAATTACTATACAAACCAACCAAGTGTAAAATCAATTATTTAACTCTTTATATAAAGTTCTCTGGCACATGAAGCTATGTTTTAATTTATTTTATTTCTTTCTTTAATATAAATATCCTCCCTACCAGCACGCATTCCAATTATAAAATGTACATTAATGGTAGCAGAATATAATGATATATAAATAATAATTTAATTAAATAAGGGAGGCGACAAACTGGTAGCAGATTGCGTGGTTACTTTCCACAAAATGGTATTCCGATTGCGTAGGTAGTTCATGTTTTATTCATGTGCCAACAAGGTTAACCGATTGTATAGTTACGTTTTCAACGTTTGTTTTCATTAATATTGTAATACCAAAGTGGTACCAGTGTTGATTTCAGTTACTTCACTTAATAACACGTTATGTTGAATGTTCTCAGTTTTCAAGTTATATGTGTATGTTTAGTATATTTAATTTAAGGCACTTTAATTTTAAAAAGTTACGTTGCGCAGCGCGGCTTTTGTTTGTTTATCATGCGCGCGGCCATTTTGCCGGCCATTGCTGCCTGACCTTGGCATCAGACGACCGAGGCCTGGCGGAGCGTGCGTGCGTGAGAGTGTGTGTGAGTGTGTGAGTGTGAGTGTGTGAGTGTGTGAGTGTGAGTGTGTGAGTGTGAGTGTGAGTGTGTGAGTGTGAGTGTGAGTGTGTGAGTGTGAGTGTGTGAGTGTGAGTGTGTGAGTGAGTGTGAGTGTGAGTGTGTGTGTGCGTGTGTGTGGGTGCGTGTGGGTTGCGTGTGTGTGGGTGCATGTGTGTGTGGGTGCATGTGTGTGTGCGCATGCGTGCGTGTGTGTGTGGGGGGTGCGTGTGTCCTTGCAGGCGCACAGCTGTTAAGCCGGCACACACTTATATTGTAGACGTGTTTATCTTTTTTTAAGAGCTTCGGTGTTTCTCCTGTGTTAGTTCCTTACGTGTTATGATGTTTATATTTTCTTGTACTAACACTAGTTAAAGCCACTCAACTTGAGTGGTATTCTGTTAATTACTTTGCTTAGTACTAGTCCACAATGGCAGTGCTAATACCAGAATACATTTTATTTAAAGGACGAGCTTATTTATGAGCTCTCAGCGAGGAATCTCGATTCAATTGGTGATACACAACAGTTGCGCAAAAAGATGCATGTAGCTTTACCCAATAAAGTACAATCATCCATTGAAAATCTTAAAAACATGGACTTAAAATCCGAGTTAGATCTTTGCATAAGCAAGTTTGACGAAATGACAGATACTTTTGTATCATTGAGAGATAGTACCTGTACTGTTAGTTTAACCAGATGTCTGTCTAGGCTTACACATCTTTCACACAGACTAAATAATTTGTATCCTTTGGCCCAGGGCCAGCTGAATGATGTTTATTTAAATGACATCCTAGAAAAACTTAAAAGAGTGTTGCGGAACAAAAAGAAAATATCAAAATACAGTTGGGCAGTTTGGCAAGTAAGCCCATAGTTACTCCTGTCAGTCAGTCTTCAACTGATATTCCTGGCTCGTCAGTAACACAGAGTTTTGAAAATTTGAACATTACAAATGTAACAAAACCTTTAATAGGTTCACAAAGCATGCAATTTGGCTCACTTGAGACAACACCTATACAAACCCCCACCTCTCCTTCCTCACCTCATTTTTTTACTCAAGTTACTTTACCTGTCTCTATCATTCCCACTCAACCCATCCCTATCTCATCGGTGTTTACAAACACTACCGAGACTGAAGGCAGTGACTATCGTACTACAGAATTACAGTCTGTTATAGTTGTTTCTACTAATGTAAACACACCACCTGTTTCATCCACCCTCTCACCCCCTGTATCTACAGCATGTACCCAATCTAACCCTTCATCCCGCCTTGTCAACATCACCTCACAGGTCAACCAACCCCTCCAGACATACCAACCCACCCTTGTCAATCCTGAAAATCCTACTTTTCACATTTCAGGCATTCAGTCAACAGCCATCATCCCCCATCCTACCCACTCTACTGCCCTTCACTCACAACCCCTTCAGATGACTCATCAGTAACCTTTTCTAAATGCTTCTTCACATTCATCTTCAGTGTACGGTAAACTACCACACCCTCTCAGCAGGATACTTGAAGTTTTTCCTGAAACTTATGGTTTAAATACTCCACAGTTGATTAAATTTTTGCGTTAACTTATAAAAATTAAACAAAAAGGAAATATTCCTGATAGTCAAATTCTAGAAATTGTGTTTCCATTCACTCGTTCTCCATTGAGTGATCGTACAACTTTAGCCATTACTAATAATCACACTATTGATCAGTATCATGCAGACATAATAACATACTTTATACCAGCAAGACTGTTAGTAAACATCTGATAGGAATGGTTTAACAGATTGCAGGGTTATTCAGAGTCTTTGGCTCATTATATTGCTGATATTAAGGAAGTAGCAGTTGTTCTCAGATTGTGTGTATCAGAGTCGAAAATAGTTTCCACTATTCTTGATGGATTGAATCCCACTGAGCACTCACGCGCAGTTTTTGTTTCCAGACCACAGAGTTTTGTGGAATTGGACAGTTTGTGTATTAATTCAACTAATATTGCTTTCTCAGATCATTCTCGTGGTAAACCCACATTTCATTTTAGAAACTCCACTAATTATTTTCCCCTTAAAGATCAACCTAGAAAAGGACCAAATAAAGCTAATGCCACATTTAATCAACAAAACAAAACTACAGAACCCAAGCGTGGCAACACAAATGATAAGGTATGTAATTATTGTAAACATCTTGGTCATATAATTGCTGAATGTTGGTACTTCCAAAAACGAAAAAAACATGTAGGGCGGTGGTCTGAACATAGGAGTAGTGAGTTTGAACCACCCAAGCAAAATAACTTAAAAAAAAAAAAAAAAAAAAAAAAAAAAAAAAAAAAAAAAAAAAAAAAAAAAAAAAAAAAAAAAAAAAAAAAAAAAAAAAAAAAAAAAAAAAAAAAAAAAAAAAAAAAAAAAAAAAAAAAAAAAAAAAAAAAAAAAAAAAAA
>PNEQ01094789.1:0-12008 GCA_003012365.1 Medauroidea extradentata
TTGCGACATGCTCCTTCCACAACACTCAGGTTCTGACAGGCAATACGCCGCCACCGGTCATGACTCACGGATCCTAATAGCAGTAACAAGACGTCTCAAGTGTCAGCTGTCAAACGATACCAACTTCATTCCGTTTATCTTAAGTTTCATTTTTCGACTTTTGGCCAGCTTTTACGGCAAAATACTCCTCTGTGCGTCGCCTAGTTGTCAGGGGTACCTGATTTCCGCGAAATGAACTTTTCAAGAAACTTACTTTCAATACCTTACGTGTATATATGAATGTATATCGCGAAAATATTTTGTACCGACATACACTTGAAAACGCTGTAGTTCATGTATACATATGAATAGAGCCGCGATTTTATGGCGAAAAGATTTTTGCAACATTTGGTTTCGATGCGTCATGTGCACACCTGCAGCTCTGCTACATCGTCTGTGGTTGGATGATTTTACTCTCACTTGCCTTGGCAAATTATAGACGTACAGACACACAATAATCTTATTCTGATTGGTGCAGTCAAATGAGAAACGTGTCTGAACATAGACACGCTGCCAATAACCTTGAAACAGAACTGCCGATGTGCACGCGAGTCACTGAAACAAAGTGGGGCAAAAATCTTTTCGCGACAAAATCGTGGCCCTACATATGAATGATTGATGCACATCTGACACAACCTTGCTGTCTGCAGACCAATAACAGGCATCAAATATTCCAGTAGCGGGATTCCTATTGGTTCAGTCAAATGGGGCAACAGCTTCACGTACAAGCGAAAGCCAATAATCTTCTGGTAAATCAAACGCACGTTGAAACTCAGCTGACAGACAAGTTTTTTCGCGATAAATCATCCTCTCTAAATATGTGTCTGAGCATGAGTGTCTTTAGAAAAAGGTCGGAATCTTAAATGTGGCAACTGTGTATCGGTAGCCGGTTGTCTGCCACCACTTGGCTATGCCTAGGAACCTGAAAAATTCGCGGTTTCTTTTAGGTACAAGCTAGAATTTCGCCAGCTTTACGTTCGTGCCATTTTCATAATTGGTCCTTGACTTATTTGATACCTCGTGTAAGTCGCTGAACCAATAATTACAATGTAACCAAATGCAGACCCGTTTCACTGTGTCAGCGACCAACTAATAAACAGCTGCTGTTTGTTCGAATGCACAGATATTCTTGGAGTCTAGTCTACAGGTCAGTGAATCCACGAATTTTTCCCGTCTCTATTTATTGAGTATGGAATTAATTAAGTTTCCTGGACTTGATGAAAAAACGAAGTAAATTTAAGTTTAACAGTTTTCAAAGTAAATTTTAGGCTTTATGAATTAACTGGTACTTTTCTAAGCGGTGCATGAACCATAAAAACTGTAGTCCTAAGTACTAATGTGAATAAAACAATAGCTTAAATAATTTATTTTAAGTTTAGGTGCCTTGAGGAGTACTGAAGCACAAGCTGCATTGTACGGAAATAGATGTAGGCGATTTTTTCCCATCTCTAGCTATGCCCTAGTTTCTAGGTGCAGCTTTAATGGCGCTGACACAGACTACGGCAGCCAATGTGCGTCCGGAAGCAGGCCCCTTAATACAGCGTTGCCACGTCATGGCTGGTTTGGGCCACGAAGTATTCACGAAAATAATTCTGTCCAAGTTTGTATCAGTGTTTGACGTGCACATTTGCATCTCTTCTTCATAGTCAGTAATGGAATGTTTTAACTCTCACACACCATGGGGATCTACCCACAAATTACGGACGTGTGGTGTTGCATCATTACTGTGATTGGCTCAGTCAAATAAGAGACGTCACTCCACAGAAACACGTTGCCAGGAGGTAGGGGCATGAAAAACTCGGTTTTCTTTTAGACACAAGCTATAATTCCACCAACTGCTCGTTCGTGTCACTTTCACAATTTGTCCTTGACTTATCTGACACATCGTGTAAGTCACTGAGCCAATAATAACAATGTAACTAAATGCAGGCTCGTCAGCGAGCAACCAATGAACAGCTGTTGTCTGTTTGAATACACAGATATTCTTAGACGCTAGCCTGCATGTCAGCGAACCCACGAATGTTTCCCGCTCTCTAGTTAATGACAGCGTATCTTTGGGCAAATATGACTCTCTTCTGACTCTTCCAATCAGGATAAGGTCACACTGTGACACCACATGTCTGTGATTTACTTGTAGAACCTAAAGAATACCCTGAGAGTTGAAAAAAAAGTTTAACTAATCACAATGCAGATCTATAGGTGCGCATCTAAAGCACTGAAAGAAATCATTTGGTGAAAAAATGTTTGCACCAAAAATCATTGTCTGTAAACATTATCGAGGCAACGGAACTACTATAACGCAAACAAGTTTTTCACTTCAGATACACAGACATTTTCTTTGAAGAATAGCCCGATCTAAACTTGTGTACAGTCGTCGAAGTGTTTCATTTAGTTTGTTACGTAACGTAAAGGTCTTCTGTCCAACAGCCCGCAAGAATAACTGACAACTGTGGAAATGTTGGTCTTGCGACTTAACATCTTGTTCTTTAGTTTCTACTGTTTTTGAGACTACTAATTTTTTTCTTTAACTTAAACGAGAGCAGACATCAAAATCTGTCAGGCAGATTTGTTTGAAATGGTTTTTGCCGAGATAGCTATTTTTTTAGAGCAACAAAACGTACGATTTCGACTAACAGTCATTTAACCAGAATTTCCTTAATTACGTAATTAGACAAAATCCACAGTATTAACTGCCTTGAAAAATTTTGCAAACACGGAGAAGACGACTTTAAACAAAACTATCCGACAGTTTTTTAAATATCTCCTCTCGTTTAAGTGTAAAAAATTAATATCGTTAAAAAAAAGTAGAAATTAGAGAGCATGGCCTCAACTTCCGTTCATGAAGTCTACATATTCAATGCTTGTGCGACCCAAAGCGCACCTTAGCCTTAACCTTGGCCGCAAGCCGGCGGCGTTGTTCACTCAACTGCGCGCTCATGCCGCTCCCAGGCCTGTTTGTGTATAGAGCACAGAACACATCGGAATGCAGAAGCGAAGCATCTCACGTGTGGCTAACTCCAGCCACAACACGGCGTCAGTACGTTCAGAGAAGACTCCTGGTGTGGTGATTTTTTTTTTTTTTTTTTTTTTTTTTTTACCTGCTGGTCGACAGCAATACCCATCATCACGTTTCTATGTTTTTCTAATTTTTTTTTCCCCTTTTTAAGACATAAATCGTTTCTAAATTTTGCTATTACAAAAAAATTACCATCTATCAAAGTTTTCCATATGACTTGTCAAAGTCAAAATTTGCTTTCAACGGTTTTAAGCATAGCACTAAAACCAACTGACTTACCAAACTAAAATAATTCACGCCGAATAAATATGTTGTAGGTTACAAGGTCCCCTTTATGCAACCAAAAAATGGAATGTTTCTGCACTATTAAAAAATGCCTGCGTCATAAATTTTTAATTCCAATTTACAGCATTTTTTAGTAAAAAAAATCTTTTTTTAAATGTATAAAAGTTCTTGCAGCCCACAACAATGTTATTCGGTGCGGATTATTTTTCCCACTTTGGTAAGTCAGTTGGTTTCATTGTCGAACGTAAAACCGTGACACGCAGATTTTGACTTTATGTAAACAATATTGTAGATACAAATTTTGTAAGGGCTCATTTTAGTTACAATGCATGTCTTAAATAGAAAAAAATGTATGGTATGTATAAATATAACAATTGAAACGTAATGACGAAAACAGCTGTGGCCAGAGTTTCTCGGCTTTCGAGACGAAAGCCTGCAACGTGAAATTACTCAGTAACTTTCTTACAAATTGGACTTACTGTGTAACGGAATTTTTCGAGAAAGACGCTATAAAGATTTCAGGCAAATATATAAATGGCTTATTTAACTAACTAGCAACAACCATGCTGTTATTTGTCTCCTTGCAATCAGAGTAGGTAGTTGAAATCAGTAATAAAAAAGCTACAGAGCGATCTTACTAAAGGCTCCCGTTTATGTTTTAAAAAAGTAATTATCACCAAAAGTGTAGAAACTGAGATCCAAGTACATAAGTACTAGACGCATTTTCTGGGGAACAAGATAGGACAGAAAAGATACACCTACACACACTGCAGAGATGTCAGCAATATTGATCTCTAAGTGTTCCCCACTGCAGCGCCCTATTGGTCCACATCGCATATGACACACCCACTGTACTATGAGCCGTTCATTATTGGTCGGATTACGCACAATAATGTTACTGCGACGCAACACGTCTGTGATTTGCGCGCGCACCCCCGAGACACGCGAGAGTTATAACATCCGATCACTTATTGTGAAGCAGAGCTGCAAATGTGCACGTGAGGCACTGAAACAAACAAAATTCATTTCGCAATAAGTTTGTAGCCCTAAGTATATTTGTCACATTACAGTACGTCTTATATAATTGGTTGAAGATGTCAGGTCAAGGCGTGCCAATAGAAGAACGAGGAGTTCAATCTTCTGTGAGAGATTTTGGTCAGCGCTTAACATCGAGGTCTATAGCGCTGGCGAGGGATGACATGAGGTGAGAGTGGAGCAGCGCCGGATTGAAAGGACGGGGGAAACGGGAGATCCCCGAGAAAACCCGCCGACCAGTAGCATGGTCCAGCACGATTCCCACACGTGAAAATCAGAGGATCGACCCCCGCCAGGAACTGAACCCGGATCGCCTTGTTGGGAGGCGAGAGGTCTGACCATTCGGCCACCGCGACCCCGTCTTCTGTCAGGAAGTAACACGGAACGGAGAAGCCTATATAAATATGTGCGTACGAAATTTCACTCGCGAGAGTAGAGTAGGGTAGGTTAACGGTCACGCGACCAGTTTTTTTTTTCTTTACGATCTAATGCGATGTGGCTAAATTGTTGTACATTTTATAACAATTGTTTGAAGTGACGCAAAATATTTTGGCAACCAGTTTTCAAGAAAGTTTTATTTGTAAAAGTACAAAACATTTTATAAAATGTAACCCTGTTTTCCCCCTCAAATATTTAGAACATTTAGACCAATTTAATGACTTGTGACAATCTTATTGTAGTGCCCATACTTATATATACATTGCTATTATTTTGCAAGCATTTTCTAGTAAAATTACGAACTTATCTTACTGTGTGCCAGTAGAGGTAGTTTAAATGGAGCTTTTAGCACCAGTCGGTCCTACATACAGACATATAAGGGAAAGTCAAATATTTTTATGTCAGAGCGCTTTTTAAATGGCTTTTCTTTTCTGCAGGGTTGCCATATTGAAGGCAGAAGCCTTAAAATAAAGTTGGCTATGTCTGTGCGCATCGTTCGTCGTTTAGCGTTCAGCATTTAGTGTTCACTCATGTATTACTACGCATTAGATACCGAGATAAATAGCATTTTTGTGGGTGGAAAAGTTCTCTTAAGACTTTAAGTTATATGTTAATTTTTTATTCAGGAGTTTCAATAGTATAATATTCTGACATTAAAAGATCGTATAAGTCAATTTAACAATGTGTTTAATAGACCCACGACACAAGAGTAGGCCTACCTATCAGTTATTTATTTGTGATGTGTCAATAAAAATCATTTAGCATTCTTCAGGAGAGTAGGATTGTCAACACCGATGCCTTGTTCTATCCGTGTACAGTAATGACCATACTTTTCCTACAATGAATCATATAATACATGGACGGGTATAATTGGGATAATAAGAAGGGCCAAAACAGGAACAACAATCAAGTTTGGTTGCAGTTACTATTTGAAGTGTTTCTGCAACAATGTGACTGAATAAGGATCAGCGGAAGATTACGAAAAGTAACCTGCTGAAGTTGACTTGGTTGTTTCGGCCAAGTGGTCATGTTGACTCCATTGTCCCGGGCTAGCCAAGTTTTAATCGAACGCATGCAATCATGACTCGGTTCACTTTTTGTACGCAAGCAAAATTCTTTGCTATCACTTTGTAAATGACACTGCTCATCCACATGTAACTATTCATAACTTCCTTAACTTTTGTTTGTAATAGTGTAAGTGCTTTGTTCCATCTAAAGACCAGTTCCTTCGTCAGAACTGATTCTTGTGTTAATAAATCAGATACCATCGACGTCCAAAGTGATTGCACAATGTTTTTTTTTTTCAGTACACCGCAGCCAACGACCATACAAGTATTAAATACAAAGTCGAGGCTTTAGATTTGGCAACGCTGCAAGCAACGGATTGTTACAAACATATGCTAATCATTTATCATCTGTCTTTCATAGATACGACAAATAAGGCAATTAAATAGTTGCAGTATATCTCTGGTACTTTGTAGAAATCCCAAATTTCACTGAGAAAACAGACTTGGTGGAATTTTGTCAAAATAGACACAACAATCAAATTTTATTACACCTATGGATTGTTCCTAAAAACAGATCACTTTGTTACGTCTACAGAACAGGTTGCGTCTTTTTAAGTTCTCATTGTTTCTTCTAGACCATAGATAGTGTCTTCTACAGTACATACTCTTGCAAGAATAATTCAAAAGTTATATCGCCAAGCTTTATCAATGTATTTTAAAATCAGAATTATGTTCCCTGCAATAAAACGCTCCCTTCAGTGTTGGCTGGTTTATTTGAGACATAGATTTAGAGCTCTTGTACACATGCGAACAGTGGTGGCTCGAGGGTTGTTGGCAGGTATGTCACAAGTTGCTGAGAATTGAACACTCGTGTGAACGCGCCTCCGTATACCAATGACTATGAAATATGTACTGGCTACTTATTGCGTAGTGACCAGTCAGTAATAAGCGGCACCTACATACCAGCGTGTGGATGTAGCGTCCACTAACGCACAACCATATACAGTTCTTTGCAACTTGTGCCCCCCCCCTGGCAACAACCCTAGAGCCGCTACTGAATGCGAATTACCTTCGCAATTGTATTGCGTTTAACGTTTTTTCAGGCTGGTAAGAATTATGCAGCGACATAATCGCAACCAACAGACTTGTTGTCGTACGCCTATGAACAAGAGGTGAACATTTCTTTAGGCGCTGAACTTCACCTTTGCCATAGCCCATTACTAGAGACATGCAAAATTCGCGTTATCATTTGGTAGCAGACTAAACTTCACTTTTCTATACATAGCAGAGCATAATCTGCGATTCAATTGGCAACGAACTTTTATGTGTTGTCATTTACGTGTGTTACGTCTTTACAGAGATTGGCCTCTCTATACCATGTAAGCATTCTCCACGGCAAGCCACGACAATATCGGCCAGCGGGAGACGTCCAACAAGCCTGTAGTCATTTGGAGTCTAGTCAGCCACCAGGAATTAACGCGAATTTTGCATGTCTCTACCCATTACACATGCACATTATGTTCGAACAATGTTATTGATCCACTGATTTTCAGAGCGTAGTCATCTTTACTCTAAGTATACTAGTGGCTAGCGATCGTGCTCAGTTACGTATTTTAAGGCCGAGTGACTTATTTCGGCCGTTCGACTTTTCCGAAAAACATACACTTATTTGTTTAGCCTTTGTCGACGAAAACAATTGACGAAGTCAAATAGAGCTAGGAAAGATATAGTGTATTTTATAATCGAGCTAGTGTCAATAAATGGCCACCCGTATAGCACACAGCTATCGTGGGCAAGGTGTTATAATTAGACACATAGAAATTCCGTGGGTTAAACGTCATAGAATTAACAAACCTTTGTATTATTTAGTGACTTCCTTTTCCTCATCGGCTGCTGCCTCAATCAAACTATGACCTGGGCTGTGTTTGATTGAGCTTTCATGTTGTTGGTCAATGTTTTTTTTGTTCTGAAGCCCTCCAGATCGTTTCTAATAATTCGTCATCCAATCGCAAAGTAAAGCGCATGAACAAGCTTTGGTATTCTATTTTGTACTGGAATTTTACAGCCTCTGGTTATAACCCATGATTCAATAGTTAACCTGCATGATAACAACGACTCGTACAGAGTGTATACAGGGCGGTGGAGTCCAGCCGGCAAGTTGACCGACTTGCAAAACGTCCTGTTCTCGAGTAATGCGAGAATAGTGTACATTATCTACTAGAGACCGGTGTGCCACGACACGTGCCGCCCAGACTACGAGTAGAGGCGTAGAGCGGGAGTAGATAATTTGGCTGGGAAGGGTGAGGGCACTTGAAGTTTTAATGGAGGAAATGGTCCTGACCAGAACGCGTCGTGGAAGCGTGTGCCAGGACGGATGTAAGATATTAACATCACCCCCTTCCTAACCATGAGGCCACCAACTCCTGGGTCAGAGTTGTCAGATGGTACACTGACAAAAAGGATTTGTTGAGTTAACCAAACATTTGTTTGTATATGTACAACAATGTAGTGTTGATTCAAACAAATATTATGTTGAACGCCAGATTTTGTTAAATCAACAATATTGAATTATTGTTTCAACATCTGGTTTAGTTATTTTAACTAAATGAGATTATGATATAACATGACTGCTTTGTTGATCTAACAAAAAATGGTTGTCAACTAAATATTTGTTTAAAACAACACTTCATCGTTGTTTGCACATATACAAACAAATATTTGTTTGAATCAACCAATTTTTTCTCTCAGTGTACAATCATTGGTAGACACACCAAAAAGTCTCGGGAAAAGCAAAAAATTGATTGTTTGCTAGCTTCCAACATGCAGTCACAGAATATTTTGGTATACAGAAGTGAAATAACCAGTCAAACTGCGAACTCAGTCACACACACCAGCAAAATGGCTTCCCTGGCCATCAACATGGCGGAAACGCCTACTGCCTACCAGCGTAAGGTGGCTGCCCCGCTACCCGGCAGCCAGGCCAATAGGAAACCTGCCGTTACATGCAGAAGCCAAACATACTCGGGGCTGGTATCAACAGTCTCGGTAAGCCAATAAGCGGCGAAGCTCGCCCGTATCAAATGAGCCGCGTCGTCATTTTGCGTCTGTATTACTGTTCAGTCTGTGATGCAGTATATAACACTGAAGGTGTTTTTATATAGTATAACAGCTATTGTTAATGTTAATTAACTTGAAGCACTGTTTCTCTTCAACTGGACCAGTTATAACTGTACAGCTGGACCATAGAATGTGTGTAATTTGTTCCAAAACTGTTCACACCTGTCACAAATTGCATCATTCTATAGGTAGTTTATTGAAGATTATATTTTAGACGTGAATATTTTCCCGATTTACTGGTGAAACTAGTCTCTGGTACAGTAACCTCTATAAAGACTTGTGGATAGTGTGTGTATTAATTTAGTTAAAATTTTAATTTTTACGTGTCCAACGTTCATTTCGTTATTCGCTTCTTCTGGTTTAGATGAACCAATGCGAATTCTGGTATGCCGGTACTCATCGCTTGCTATCCGTCTGAAAACATTTGAACCGTGTTAAATAACTGCCGTCCATCGTAAACTGTACAACTAGCTACAGTGATTTGGAAACTATTTTGGCAACAACTATTTTAGATTAGCCTACTCTCTCTCTCCCTCTCTCCCTCTCTCTCTCTCTCTCTCTCTCTCTCTCTCTCTCTCAATATGGATGGACTAAACAGAAAATATAGCAATTTAATTTTTTAAAATATTCGTTAGGTTTCGAGCGTACGTGTCACCATGGTAATTTTGCACTTGGGTTCATTGTTAAGGACAACGGCTTTCAGCGAAAATATTTCTGCATTAACGTTTTCTGTGTGTTACGTACATGTCTGCAGTTCAACTTCATTCTTATTTTCGGCGTGTCCTTGCGGAAAAACGTTTCCCATTTGACCGTACTTATCAGAATAAGGTTACTGCGATATCACACGTCTGTGATTATGCAGTAAAATGTTAGGACACGCAATAATTAAAAACATCCAATCACTGACCATGAAGCGGAGCAGCGGATGTACGCACTAGTCACCAAAACAAATTGTCACAGAAATCCCTACTAAAGACCCATATTTATGGTAGAAATATTTCTCCACCTGTTTGTTTCAGTTCCTTGTACACATCGGTAGCACTGCTTTTCTGTCAGTGTTTAAATGTTTTAACTCTCACTTGTTTTGGGTTCTACTGGCGAATCACAGAGCGACGGTGTCACAATAACCTTATTCTGATTGGAGCAGTCAAATGAGAGACGTTTCTAAGCAAATACACGCAACCAATAACCATGAAGCACAGATGCCGATGTGCACGTAAGGAATTAAACCAAAATGATGCAAAAGTTTTTTTTTTTTTTCGTGCCAGACTCGCGACTCTGATACTAAGGAATAAAATTAACTATTTTAGAAATTTTTCTTGTTCTGCAATTCTCTCGCAGAAAGTAAAAAAAAAGTTATCTTAAAACTGTGGCAAGAGAGAAGAGATTTATTCCAATATTGATTCTTCCCCTAAACACCGTGGCTGATATCCTGGTGCAGACAAAACCCTTAAGAAAACTCCTTACTAGTACCTGAGCGTGAATTTCGTTGCACTGAATTCCTATTATACTTACTTAACACATATTACATTTGCATATATATGAAAAATGTAAATAACATACACTTAATACTATGTCATTATGAGTTAAAGAATTCTTCGCTTTTATTACAAACTCTTTGGCTAGAACGACTTTTTTCAGACTGCTGTACCTGGGAAAATAATAGCTGGATTCGGAATTCACAAAATACGCACAAACATGTGTTGAACTTAAGTCATACCTCCCACAAATAAAATAGTTGATCAAAACCTTTAAGTTTCATAGAAAAAATATTAATAGTAATGCACTGCACAACAGAACTTGCTACAATACATTACAAGCGCAGGTGAAGTGGCTTGTTAACGACTTCCTAACACTCACGCCGTAATGCCCGGATTGTGAAGCCGAAGCGACAATAACTTTGGAAGGTTTCCAAAATGACTCAGAGATCAGCTCTTGTTATTCATAACAGAGCGTCCACTGCTTTGCATGATTGTGTTTACGTTCCAGACCAGTCGGTTTGTCGCAGCGTTAAATATACTAAGCACGCTGATTTACCTTCAGAGAAAGGTAAACAAAGAATGATTGTTCATGTACACACAACAACTTCGTCCTCTACGCAAGACTCCGACAAAAAAAAAAACAGGCTGTTGTAAGTTTTACTGTCTGTCTGTGTGTGTCTGGTTTCGTACCTCCCAAATGAATGCACCGATTTCAATTTTTTTTTTTTTTTTTTTTTTTTAAACTTATAATCTCTCCAGCTGTTTAAAAGTTATGAGCTGTTTTCCGAATCAGTGTGAGAATTTCTTAGGCTTAAAAATAAAACACTTTTACATATGTCTTATTTTCTTAACTTAGCGGTCCCCAACGCGTTAAAGGTTCTAAAGTAATTTGAAACTTTTAATTGTTGCTTTTGAAGGGCTAGTTTCACGTGTCGGGTTATTTTTTCATTGTTTAATTTAAGTTTTATTTGATGAGTCTACTAACTTGTATGATGTATTGTATTATGTGTAGTCCCCGAAGGAAATACGTTCGTCATTTGTAAGCTGCGTGCTAAGAGACGAAGACTTAAGTGGTGATAGAGTAATTGACGTTAATAGTATTCCCGCGCTCTCTCAAGCCACAAGTATGACAGTTAGTCTGAATTAAAATAATTTATTAGGTGTCGCTATTGTATGATTACAGAAATTGTAGCCGACGTGTCGAGATATGACTGTGCCTCTACGTTTACCTTACTCTGTAAGAATATGTACTCAAAATTGACACAGTTTCGTCGATTTTTTTCCCCGCAAAATTCAATAATTTTAAACATTGTTTGTTTACCTAATTACTGTACTATCTCAATCATACATACATAGGTAAATTTTGTATTATTCGTTCTACATCATAGTTTGTTAATATCATTACCAAATCTATTTTATTAGGAATATTTTTTTAAAAATATTTCCTCGGTCTTGCGTACATTATCGTGTACTTGTTGCACAAGAATACTACACATGTTAGGTATTGCACGAAGTGAGGTTCAGTTTACAATGACTTCAAGTTCATTTATGCCTGGAATTCTTTGGAAAATTTTAACTTTGCTGTGTGTC
>PNEQ01094789.1:12108-63266 GCA_003012365.1 Medauroidea extradentata
TCGTGTGTCGTGGGGTTTTACACGCAAATCACAGACGTGTGGTGTTACAGTAACCTTATTGTGATTGGTACAGTCGAATGAGAAACGTCACAGTTCAAAGGCACGCTGCCAATATCTATAAAGCAGAACTGCAGACGTGCACATAAGGCACTGGAACAAAGTGGGGCAAAATTCTTTTCGCGAAAAGTTCATGTCTCTAGTCATAAGCAGTTCGTATCTCGATTACTGAAAGTCAAACACTTAACCTCACTTGCAGTGGGCCAGCTTAGGTAGAGAACGCAGCAAAACATTAGTTTCTTACAGTTTACAAACCTATCAAGTAATGTGGTTCTTAAGAAACTAAATTCTGAATATAATGGAACTTGCACAGTAAAAAAAAAGTTTGGGAATTTTCCTACACATGAAATGGAAATAATTAACCTATAAGTAGTATGCGAATTTTTCCGTACAATATGCTTCATTCTCATACAAAGTTGGCTTTTTTCCTATAGGGCCTACGTGCTTCTTTTTCGTATTATTTAATGGGACACTTACCATAATTACATGGGAAATTTCTTCGTTATATATTTTCTCAGAACTCCTATACCCACGTGTGGTATAGGTCCAAACAATTTCTTACATTGTGAATATGATTGCCACTTCGTGATATGGAGGATGCTCCTATTAGCCGAGCGCGCACATTCTAGAAGTTCGTCTGCAGTTTCCTGATTGGTGAACTACTTTCTGATACTTTACAGACTCGTGCGACTAAAGTTCAGCTGACACGTGCTGGTTTGTCTTCTGTAGTGTTGGGTATTCTGTGACCGGGAGCCAATAGACGGCTGAGGGTGGCCGCTAAGAACCTTGAGGATTTGGATTAGCGTACACTAATGAGCTAAGCGCTCGTGAAACCTTTTCGGTATTCTTTTGTTGCTGGCTCAATATCACGGTCTCTACAGGCGTTCTCGGAAAGTACTGACTGTAAAGAAAATATCGTATATTTTACCGCACAAGAGTTTGTGCTAATATTATACCTAGGGCCACTGAATTTTTCGTGAGAAGAATTCTGTACCAATGCCTTATGACATAGGGCCACGAAATTTTGGCTAAAAGAATTTTGCCCCATTTTGTTTCAGTGCCTTACGTGCACATCTGCTGTTATGTTTTATGGTTATTGGCAGAGCGTCTGTGTGAGGTATGTCTCTCATTTGACTGTGCCAATCACAATAAGTTTACCGCAACACCACTCGCATCTTATTTGTGGGTAGAACCTCAAGACACGTGAGAGTTAAAACATCCAATCACTGGCCGTAAAGAAGAAATGCAGATGAGCATATAAGGCACTGAAACAAACTGGGGAAAATTATTTTCGCGAAAAGTTCATAACCTTGCTTATGGTCAACTTTGAAACTATGCTACGTGACTATTGGCAGTGTTTCTGGTCCCACTTATTTGACTACGTGCCAATCAGAAGAAGGTTACTACGATACCGCATGTCTGTACCTTGTGGGTTGAACCCAAGCCAAGATGGGGAAAAAAATCCAATCTCTGACCATGAAGTACAGCTGCGGGTGAGCATATGAGACATTGAAACGAGTTGGTGCAAAATTATTTTGGGCAAATATCAGTGGCTTTAATTATACCATACAGCACGGAGGCAGGTGTTTACAGGAGCTAGCAGGCTGGGACTTCCTTGAAGTCGACGATTTATGACAGTTCTGCGTGAACAATGCGTTCTTGTAGCCCAACACATACAACTCTGAGTAGGCGCTTACAAAAACGTAGTAAGTACAATACACTAGGTAGTAATGGTCACGTAATCAGTTCTACCAAGCCGTTGGATGTTTAACGGTTCTTTCCGACCGCACATAAATTCGAATATAAGTATGTGTAGCAAAATCTGTGTCACCGATCGATCTGTATTATAAGACCACGTTAGAAAGGTATAGAATATCCTTCTATACTAGTAAAATGTACGTATACGACATTGCTGTTGCGTACTAGAAATACCTACTCTACCGAGTAGGTTGAATAGGGTTTAACTGACCACGAAACAGAGCTGCAGGTGTACACCTAAGGCGCCGAAACAAGTTGATGCAAAAATCGTTTCACGAAAACTTTACTCTAGAAAATAGTTTGTAAATTTGACACACATGCGTATAGGAGGGCTAAGAAAGTAGGTATGGTAGAATTGTTTCCCAGACATTCGTGGCACCACTAATAAACGTTTATATAGAACAGTCAAATGTTTACTAAAGTTTCCAGACTTTTATTGTAACAATTGTAAATGTTTGCATATTTACAGGACGGAAGAATGACAACCGTCCCATACTGTGTTTAGGTTAACTACTTCCTAAACATTTAAGGAAGTTTTTTTATTGTGTTCCTGTCTCTAATTACATAGGCGAGTGAAAGATGTCGAGCTAGAGAGCAAAATCTAGCAATATAGTCTGTTGTCAGGTATTTACCAATAGACATCACACAGGGCGGGATACTACTGACGCCCTTTGACAAAGATTTTCCGGTTTTGCATCATATTGTTCTTGAACGAATATACTCGGGATAACATTTCGAGGCATATTTGTGCGACGTGCTCAGACAGTATAGTCTGAGATATAATACTGCACGCCCTGGAACATTACCACGTCACTGGTAAACACAGGCGACTGCCTTTTCTGCTATGGATGGTATAGGAACCGCAGTAACCCCTTTGTAATGTCGTTAAGCAACCTGCGTGCTCACCTTGAAGTGTTCATTTTTCTACGCGCCAAAAAAAGTTCCTGAGTTTTTTTTTTTTTTAACAAGGTGAGCGAGTCTTAATTATCTCTCAGCTAACTATCGGTTCTTTCCTCTGTCTATATATAAAGCTTCGAAGGCTGTGCACGACTTTTCCTCCGACTACGCTTATTGATAAAATAAATTATTCCATTGTCTCACTAGTGGTTATTGGTAGGGACCATTTATTTTCAAGACAAAAAAATTTTGCCATTTTATTTCAATGCCTTGCGTGTAGCTCTCCTTCTTGGTCTATGATTGGATGTTTTTAACTCTCAGCGTCTTGGGGATCTGTCCGCCAATCACAGACGTGTGGTGTCGCAGGAACCTTGTTCTGATTGGCTAAGTCAAAAAAGTCAGCCCTTTACACAAAGATACGCTGCCAATAACCATGAAGCGCATCTGCAGGTGTCACATATGATACTGAAACCAAATGGTGCAAAAATATTTTTGAGGTAAAATCATGGCTGCGGCTATTGTACGAATTCAAATTTAAATAGAAAATTAAATTATTTTAGGTTTGCAACAGCCTAACTATTTTACTCTCTTCTCAAATGCGTGCATTTAAATCCTTCATGTTCTAGAAGCATCCTACGCTGTTTTAAATAGTAAACAAAATGCTGTAAGTCAATCAGTGTAAACAAACGTTTGTGCGTTGCAATTCAAGAGCAAACACTGCGTGTGTCGTAACAATCACACTCCTGCAGAATATACGGTAAATATTTTCGTCATTCGTGGTTTGATATTTTAAATATGTTCTGCATGATATTAGTAAAACTAAGTATTTTTCTCAAGCAGTTTCACGCCCAAGCTACACTCTAAACAAATTGTGTTCACCACGACACAAATAAACTTCGTTGCAGAAAAAATTCGTTTCGTCCATTGAGGACCGCAGAAGTTTTCCAGAAATCTGCACGTCTCCCAGTTTTTCAGAAAGGTGCCAGCAATTAAAGTCAGGATAGAGTTAACTGCACTGTCTGTACACTGAGTCTTGCTACGTACAGTGTTGGCCACATGTCAGTGAAACGTGTACGTATCTAATGTTCGCAGGAGGGTAAAATCTTCCACTCACAAATAAAAAGTCTGATCTACAATGCTTGAACTACAACGTGTGACCCGGCCTGTTATAACTAGAGACTAGGAAATTTCGAGGGTTAAACAACCAGCAGGCTAGACTCTACAGTCCTGTGTATATTCTGTCCTCAGATACTTGTACATTGAATGCTGCTCCAGTGAGTGGCCAGTTGGAGTCAGTTTGTGTATTCACACAGGTATCCTGTTGGTTCACATTTCTTAAGAAGAATTTCCAGTAACAGTGATTAAATCGTGAATGTAATGAACACGTACAGGAGTTTGAAATCTAACGTCTTATCAAGTGATATCGCGAAATTTCGGGGTCTGCAGTTATAATTCACAAATTTGCTTCCAGGGTTTTCTATGGTGCGTAACATTGATCCTCTTCAACTCGTTCAACTAGCAAATATAATGATTCGCCACAATTAATTAGTGAATACTGGCAAGGTCCACGCCGTATCTGATACTCACGCTACAATGTGTTATGTTTATTATATGCAGGTCTTGGCAGCTTTCACTAAAAAATGTTTTCTCCAACTTGTTTTACTAACTTACGTGTTCGCCCATGGCCGTCTTTAGTAGAAGGCAGTAATCTTGAATGTGGCAACGCTGCATCGGAGACCTACTGCCGGTCGCTCATTGGTAGCCCTAGTCTATGTAACGTATCTAGATGCAGCTTTAGTGGCGTGTACACGTCTGCATAGACTAGGGATACCAATGAGCGACCGACAGTAGGCCTCCGATGCAGCGTTGTCACATTCAAGACTCCGGGTTTCTACTAAAGACGGCCATAGTTCACCTACCCCCTCTTATAATTCCTGGTCAGCGATTGGATATTTCAACTCTCAGCTACCCCCTAATCACAGATGTGTGGTGTAGTAATAACCTTGTTCTGATTGGCACATTGAATAAGTGACGCCTCCAAACATGTCGCCAATAACCACGACGCAAAGATGCAGATGTGCACGTAAGGCAGTGAAATAAAGTGGTGCAATTACGTTTTTCGCGAAAACTATCGGTTCATATTTGTTGGTCTGTTTTCAGACAACGAGGTGTCTAGTTGACTGTGTCCAAAATAAATAGTTCGCACTTTTGAACAAAAAAAAAAAAAACAGAAACAATCTTTTTCATTTCAGTAGAGTACAAAACTTTTTTTTACTAAGAAATGCCTGTAGAAGTGGCTGTAGAGGTCTTGATTAATACCTAAGACTAGCGATACAACAAAGCTGAATACACCATTGCAAGTATTTCCTCCAAGAGCAGATACATTTTTCCCCGAAGAGAAGCTTGAGCAACATGTGGTCATACAACTCAAAGTGTAAATTCCGCATTTGCCTTACTTAACTGCCAATATAGTTGCGATAAAAACAGTGGAGGCTCGTAGGTTGTGGCTAAGTAGGGCACACATTGCAGAGAACTGTACATGGTTGTGCGCTAGTTGACGGTACAATCACTGACACGCTGGTATGTAGGCGGCGCTTATTACTGACTGGCCACAACACAATAAGTAGCCAGTACATATTTCATGGTCATGGTCACAGACTAGATAGTAATACAGACGTAAAATGACGTGGCGGCTCGTTTGATAGGGCGAACTTCGCAGCTTATTGGCTGCTCGAGACTGTTGATTCCAGCCCCGTGTATGTTTGGCTCCTGCATGTTACGGCAGGTTTCCTATTGGCCTGGCTGCCGGTTAGCAGAGCAGCCGCCTTACGCTGATTGGCTGTAGGTAATTTCGCCACGTTGTTGGCCAGGGAAGCCATTTTGCTGGTGTGTGTGACTGAGTTCGCCGTCCTACCAGCTATTTCACTTCTGTATTCCTAAATATTCTGTGCTCATTGGTATACGGAGGCGCGTTTACAAAAGTTTACAGTTCTCGCCAAATTGTACACTAACTGCCAACAACCCTCGAGCCGCCACTGGATAAAAGCAAATTACTTCCCAAATATTAAAAAAAAGTCATGTCGTTAACCCAAACGAAAAAAAAAAAAAGTTTTGTTTTCCTGGTCTACGATATCCGGCTTCCACAACCCATGATATTACTGGGAAAGGCACAGCTTGCGGATGACAACACAAATTTTTCTGTTGGTGCAATATTTCCCAACTGCTTATTGCATCATCTGGACATCCCCAGCTTACGAACACACAAATTCTTACACACGTTCTGTAGTTCATATGTGATCAAATGCCAAAGCCACAATTTTCTTGTTTTCTTACAAAAAGAATAATGTAACCTAATCCCAAAACTGAAATAACTAGGGCCACGAGTTTGTCACGAAAATATTTTTGCGGCATTCTGTTTCACTGTCTTACGTGCACATTGGCAGCACTGCTTCATGGTTATTGGGTGTTCAGACACGTCTCTCATTTGACTGCACCAATCAGAATAAGGTTCGTACACCAAACGTTTGTGATTTTCTAGTAGAACCTCGAGACATGTAAGAGCTGAAACATCCTACCACTGACGTTAAAGCAGAGGTGCTGATGTGCACACACGGCTATGGAATCATACAGTGCGAAATTCTTTTCGCCATAAAGTTGTGTCTATAAATAATGTATTCTGAACGCAAAACCACTGCGCTATGAGATTACCTTTGTGAATGTAAAAAAAGCGTTTATTATTTTATTTGTATAGTTTTAGACAATTTGATCTATTTCCATTGATTAAAAATATAACCTACTCAAAATCATCCCCTTGTATTAATAAAGGGTAACCTGTTCGTTGTAGCTCAGTTATTTTATTCCGATGCAAAAGAGAACAACTGGTATGTGCAGAAATGACGAAAATGTTGGCTACGACCATGTTGTCCGTGACAGAGCGACAACTTGCGAAACTGACAGCGATTATAAGTCCAGCCCCGACCTCGACAACGCCACTGATATATCACTTGCGTAACTGGTTACATTCGCATTTACATTTACGACCCAGCCTTATCGGGATACCAGACTGTCATTGACATCAGCTACAACATGTATACTACGTGTTTAACACGCTGAACTCGACATACACTCACCAATTTTCCAGACCCACACCACGATAAAAAGAAGAGTGATATCCAGGGGTCGTCCTCCGAAAAAACCAGTTTTTGAGGTGCAAATGATGCTATTTAAAGCATAGCCTAAACCAAAAATTGAATATACAACTTAAAACATTTGTAGAGATGATGGTTTATCGCGAAAATGTTTTGTGCCAACGTACCCTTGAAAATGCTATAGTTCATGGCAACACATATGATTAGGGGATATACGTCTGACACAACGTAGCTGTCTGCATACCAATAACACACATAAAATATTACAATAGCTAGATTGTTATTGGCTCAGTCAAATAGGATAACAGCTCCGCGTACAAGCGAAAGCCAGTAATCTTCTGGTAAGCTGAACGTACGTTGAAACCCAGCAAACAGTCAAGTTTTCCCGCGATAAACCATCATCTCTAAACATTTGTAAGATTTTACAGATAAACCGTACATAAGAGGTAAAAAAGGAGGGGGGGGGGGACACATGGCCAAGTCCTTAGCTCCGACCATGCACATTTCTGCAGAAACATCAGGTTTATCGGCAGAGCTACTGATTTTTGGTGAAAATGATTTTTGCACTTTTTTTCGTTGCCTTACGCACACACATGTAACTGCTATTTGGTTATTGGCAGTTTGTATAAGTGCAGAGGCGTCACTTATTTGACTGTGCCAATCAGCGTACGGCTGCGACATCACACGTCTGTGATTGGTCTTGTTATGATTGGTGTTGACAAATGAAAGACGTCTCTGCACAACAACACGCTGCCAATAACCTTGAATTAGAGCTGCAGTTGTACACATAAGACACTGAAACAAGTTGGCACTAAATTCTTTTCGCGAAAAATCAATGGCTGCAGGCAAAGTGGGGCTATGTTAGTTATACGACTTAACCAGTTGACAGAACTTCTTTACCTCTCCCCACTGGCTGGGGGTTATGCGGGACGGTGACGAATGTTGGATGCAATGGTCAATAGGGTTTCGGCTTTATGTCTGGTGTACTAACTCGCCACGTCTCGTGGTAGCCAATGGGAGGAACGATACACAAGCACCAATAGACGGTGAATATGGCTTGTGGACAGGGTAAAGGGATGCCAACGGGCGGTGCGTATGGTTGTGTAGAGGGTAAGAAGTGTAGGAGAGTTCTACGACCTCGGCAATTGACAGAACATTTTTAGAGAAGGTGTGCAGAGTTGTTTGTGGAGGGAGTAAGGGAAGAGTAGGGATAACGTTTGGTGAAATGACGATGTCGTAGAAGTGACCTTTTTCCGGGAAAAGTCCTCGAAATGTTATATGCTTTAAGGGATTCAAATTTTTTTTTTTGCAGATCATGACAAGATAGAAGATAGCCACCTGTATAGGCCTACAACACTACAGGTTGCCAGCACCACTGGTCTCACTTCTTCCACACACACGACTCTCCTATTGGGCCACACGACATCGTACACGCCCACCAATCGAGGTGGCACATCGGTAACACGCTGGACTATCACTTGGAGGGACCTGGCGTAGATCCCCGGCTCTGGTCTTCATGGTTTGAGTTTCCCGTGGTTTCCCGAAATCACTCCAGGACAATGGCGTGAGTGTGTTGCAATGTAAGCCGTATTTCGTGAAGTCTGTACAAATCCGGGAGTAACCTATTAGAGGTGGCATCACACTCGCTGCTCGCCACTCCCAATAGCCAGTTCATGAATTTGTACAGACATCGCAAAGTACAGCTGAAATTGCAACACACGCACGCCACGCCACTGGTCCAGGAGAATGCTGTGATGGTTCCTTAAGTGAAAAAAGACAATTTTAATTGTCTTAATAACGTCTTATAATTGTACGAGTCAATGTTATATTTATAGACCTACATTGTGACTATTATTTACAGTAATGAACATTTTCTAGCTTTCATAGATTTTTTTTATAGTGGCATGTTACAACCAAAATTTGCATTAAACAGTTTTATACAAGAAACGAAAACCAACCGACTTACGTAAATGAACAGCATCGCGGGCTACGTCTAGACTTGAATATAAACTGTTTTTACATGGTTTGTATTTTTGAAACATTGTTGAGTTTAAAATTAAAACTTGTAAATTTTCTGTATTTTTAATACAAAAATTTTTAAGCAGTGTTTTTATGCATATGTAGTTGTAGCCTGTGACACTTCCCTTCAGTGTGAATTATTTCGTTTCTTGTATAAAACCGCTTTATGCAAATATTGGCTTTGACTTGCCATTATACAAAAACTATGAAAGCTAAAAAAAATTATTACTGTAAAAAATACAACTAAGTTCTACAAAACAAACAAAATCTCGTACAAATAAAAACATTATTAAAATTACAAAACTCTTGCGTGAACTCCCCCCTCAACAAAGATCATAGCCGATTCTTATCCCACTTCCTGTCTTTGTGTAACTCTGTGCGTAATCGTATGTAATGAATGACCTCGCAGTCTACGAGACGTAAATACTACTCATTCATTCGAACACGTCTACTGTAACGTACAACGTTCAATGACCACTTAAGACATTATCCATAGCACAGGCTACCCGTTTACATACGGCGTTATTAAAAATATCTACTTCATAGTAGTTGCTGTACAAGACCACAGACAAACACCCATTCAGACTGTCCCTCTCCCTGGATGATGCTTATTGGTTGTTCCTGACGTATTGCCGTTTTATGATTAGTTGTTGTACTTCGTCTTGACAAATAGGAAATAATAAAACAGGATGAGCAGAAAATTGTTACAGGAAAACCATCTGTAAGGAAGAATTTATACGTTTGTTTAGCTGTTAATTGACTGTAGCCCATTAAAAGAGCCCGATGTACAACTGTTAATTTGGAAGCAATCGTATCAATCTCTGCATTAGGCATAACTTTACAACTCTGTTCACGACAGAGACCTGAAAAATTTGCGGATTCACTGACTTGTAGGCTAGCTTCCAAGAATATATGTGTACTCGAGCAAACAGCTGTTTATTAACTGCTCGCTGACACAGTGATATGAGCCTGTTCTGAGTTACATTTTCATTATTGGCTCAGCGACTCACACGAGATGTCAAATAAGTCAAGGACCAATTGTAAACATGACACGAACGCACAGTTACTATAGGGACAACGAAGCAATATCCTGTCATGTTTTTGGTTCAGGAACAGAGACCCTTGCTTGTAGGGTTGCCGAATCGAATGCCTTGGCTGTCCACCAGACACGGCCGTATTCAAAAACCGTTTCCCGTTAAAACCATGCACATCCAAGACGAATGGACGGTATATATATATATATATATATATATATATATATATATATATATATATATATATATATATATATATATATATATATATATATATATATATATATATATATTACGTTCGAGGCACAGAAACGGGGAAATCGATAAGTTGAATATAACACGTCCGTCAAACACCTCATTGCCTCTAGGCGCGAAGGACTAAACTAGCGTGCATTGTTTTCGTAGAAACTGTTTTTCAACGGGATTTCAAGAGATGGCCCTGTTATTTTATTGTGGAAAGTATGTATTAAAGTCTAGTGCAAGCTTCTATAATTTGGTTTCCCGATTACGGTTGATATTTTATCAGCTGCAGCAACGCGGAAATATTATTTTTAGCACTTTTGAGGAGCTTGGAAATCGTGTTTTTAATTACTGGACGCCATATTTATAATCATAGGGACACAGGTTTAACTGTGACTTCTTTTCGTAGATAAACGCATTGGAAAATTTTTTAGTAGTTACAGAAGACAAACTGCTTTCCGTACCGCGTTTCACGCGCCAGGTCATAGCCGTCTTTAGTGGAAGGCCGCGGCCTTATATCTGGCAACCCTGCCAGGAAGGGTCATTTTAACACTTCTGTTAGCTCTCCATAGGCAATGGCTTTGCCTGATTCGTTATTGTGCTCTACATATAGGCGAATCAGGGGAAGCCACAGCCGTTGGTGGATGAGACAAAAGAAGTGTTAAAATGACCCTTCCTGGCGGGGTTGCCAGATCTAACCTACTAAAGACGGCTATGGCCAGGTCCACTAACGTGAAATCCCAGGCGACAATGCGACTGCCCGGCAAGCGCGCCAGCTGTGTTGTGGTGCGTTTGTTTACACATTTTTTTTTATCACACGCTGCATTACGCTGTATCAGACCTCCCGGAGAAAGCACGCACGCCGGACAATATGCGCTCTCTAAAACACTTTCTCCACTACATTTGTTTGAATATGAGCGCCTGGAAAGTAACTTCACCGCAAAACAAAGTTTTGTTTAAAGCGAAAATAAATGTTAGGCCTAACAAAAAAACTGAGTGCTATTAAAATAATTTAGTGTATTTTTTTCCCCCGGTGGGGAGAGTTGAAGCTGTCTTTTTTAAACACAAAGTTTTGTTGGGTAAAAAATGCTTCTACAAAAAATACATTACCTTTTTATTTTACACATGATATAAAATTTTTCTTTGCGACAAAGCTAGCTCATATTCGAAAAAAAATTATGTTGTGGCAAAGAAAGTGTTTTAATTGTGACGTGTGTGTTTCAAGACGTCATCGTAAAATATTAATTTGAAGCCCAAGTGAGCTTTACGTCTCGACGACAGCGAGGTCATAATAGACGGTGACACACAACTTGGTACAATGACAAGGAGAGGAGTCGACAATGGACTTTGTTACTGAACCATCCCTGCATTCGCCGGGAGAAATTAAAAAAAAAAAAAATATATATATATATATATATATGAAAATCGAATGTAGGATCGTCGGGGCCGGAAATCAAATCCGGGTCCTCCGAAATGCGAGTGCAACGTGTTATCTTCAGCCACCTCACACTTCTCAATAATTAACTTTCAGTGGAAAACAAAAATCAAGTCTACCTATAAAATTTCTGGACTAATGCTACCACATAAGAAATTATGCAAGTCATACTTTTATTTTTAGTACTATGTTTATAAAAAGCAGTTTAAAAGATTGATATGAATAAAATGTATTATAGGCGGTTCTGAATGAAGTGAGCATTCAAAAAAGCCCTGCTAAATTTCTCTTTGCAGCCAATTCGTATCTTTCCGCGCGTAACGTCTTAACGACGGGAAATGTCTAACCTCTCTGGACATGTCACTTAATGCTTACGCGTTTAAGATAAATTGTGCAGTCGATAGGAACCTATATAGTTTGACAAAAAAGTTTACTAATTATATAAAACATAGCTATGCCAAATTTACTTCATTGCATTTCTTTATTGTTGTATTTAAATAGTCAAATACATGGAACTACTTACTGCAGTTCGCTGCCAACCATACAAACAATAATGTAACTGTTGTTAATGTTGACTAACATGCAGTAACAGCTAGTGATCTTTTTCAAAGGTAAAATCTTTGGTGCTCACTTTATCCCGACTTTATTTTGAAACTCTTCAGTTCGAAATTCGTCATTATAAACTGTACGTAGAACACTTGCATGTTTCACAGATTTATATTTAAACCTGGTTAATTAAGAGTTAATTTATTTTAACCTCGATTTCAGCACCAGTTTCTTTCAGTGCCTCGTATGCACATATGCAGCTCTGCTTGTATGGTCAGTGATTGTTTTTAACTGTTACGTGCTTTAACGATTTACTGCTAATCACAGACGTGTTGTATCGCAGTAACCTTTTTTATGACTTGTACAGTAAAATGAGAAACGTCTTTCCAGAAAGATACACTGCCATTAATAATGAAGCAAACCTACAGAGGTACACGTAAGCATAGCCGTGACAACACTGCCAAGTAGGGTCGCTATTAAGGCAACGATTCCCTGTTTAAACTGTTTTTACGAGAATTATTATTTAAAGCCTAGACGGAAGCAGGTATCACAGATCTGTTTGGCGGTTTCTTTAAAACGTTTTTTTTTTGCAGTAACAGCTATTTATTTCATTACATAAAATTATACAATTTCGACTAAAACCTCTTAGTAGTAAGAGTTTACGTTAATTACATAATTTGTTGAAATCATATTTGTTACTGTGTTTTAAAAAATAGTCAGCATGAAAATAACCATTTTAAACAAAACTGTCAAACATATTTTCCGTATCTGCTCTCATGCTTAAAAAATAATAATACCGAAAACAGAATAAATAGGCAGCATGGTCCTAAGGGCGTTCAACCGGGGAAAATTCGTGGTTTTATATTTATATGAAATAGCGTTATTTCTGTAGACATTACTTGAAAGTAAGTTTTCCTCTTACAAAATAAAATTAGTTCAACCAGATTGCCCATAGAGACATTTTAATGTTAACATTTGCATGTTTTTCGTTCTTACAAGCAGGGAATACCTGTGATGATACTGAAACGAAAAACTCGCACGGAAACTACATGTCACGGGCTACAGCTTCACGTACCTAAAAACCCATTAAAATTTTTGTATTAAAGAAATTGCTAACAGTAGCAAAAAATTCAAAATTTCAGCCATTTTTTTAAATATAAAAATGTTTCGTGATGAATTTTTATATAGTACGTCAAACAGTATTTCGTGTCATGGAGTTTGAATGTGAACTGTTAATTTTGTTATTTTTATTGGTTTTTGCGGCCTATAAGCGAAAAACATTTGAAATGAAGTGAAGAGATTTTGGTCAGCGCTTAACATCGAGGTCTTCAGCGCTGGTGAGGGGTGACATTAGGTGAGTAGGCCTATGGGGTATTGCCGGAATGAATGGGCGGGGGAAACGGGAGATCCCCGAGAAAACCCGCCGACCAGCAGCATCGACGATTCCCACGTGAGAAAATCAGAGGACCGACCCCGCTGGGAATCGAACCCGGATCGCCTAGGTGGGAGGCGAGGGGTCTGACCCCTTGACCACCGTGGTCCCAAAACTTGATAATTTTTACTTTGAAATGCTACTATGGAAAAACTTTCGAAGCATTTTTTTTGTAAGAGGAAAATTTTCTCCCAAGTAACGTCTACAACAGTAACATATTTTACATAGATATAAAACTACGATTTTTCCCTTCATGAACGTCCGTAATAGAGCTGTGAGGTCTCCAACGGCAATGGCTCTCACTTATTCGCCAAGAAGTAGAACAGGCTAACGAATCAGGGAAAGTCTTTGCTGCTGGTGTGTTCAAAATTATAGGGCCTACCCATGTTTTCCTCAGGGACTAAATGAGAAAATGTTCTTTCTGTATTTGTTATTAATTCAAACAATAGGAGTGATAACCGAAAAAACCATAAAGGTATTTCTTGACAGGGTTACCACAACTAATGCCGCGGCCTGTTACCAAAAACAGCCGTGATGTAAGACTTTGAACAGTTTGGTGCAGAAATCTTTTCACGATAGTCAAGTGGTCCTGGTGATGCATCTCCGCCGAGAAACGCTACCACTAGCCACGAAGCGCGTGAGGCATTGAAAGAAGGTGTTACAAGAATCTATTCAGGAAAATCACAGTGTCCCTAGGGATTAGGAAGAGGCCTGAAGCGTTGAAAAGTTACGATGAGATACCGAGTATAACGAACATCAAGAGCAGCTAATGGACAGCTATTGGCCATTGACGACAAAATGACCACCAGGTCACCATTTCTCAAATATATTTCCAGTTAATTTGTATCTTTCCGCCACATATAAATACAAACACTGTGCATTTACATTAGTGCACAGGAGTGAGTGAGTGAAATTTTGGTCAGCACTTAAGAGGAGTCCTTCGCGGTGTCAAATTTCCACCTTTGACGCGTGGTAACAGCGTAGCGATAAGAGCCAGTGTCCCACGCTTGACGAGAAGCATATCGCCTCTATTCGCAGCGCGCCAAACTGGCGTGCAAGGTTTCCGTTGTAGACTTTTTACTATGGGACTTTAAGCGGTGGCCCCAATATTTTACTTTTAAATAGTTTGAAGTAAAGACCAACGCATGCTTCTCGTTTTGCACTTTACGAATTCAGGTAATATTTTCGGTGTTACAACAGTCTAAAAAACCCGTTTTTAGCCATTTTGAGAGGCTCGAATATCATGTTTCTAACAAGCGTGCTGCATTTTTGAAAAAATAGAAGCATAGTTTCATGTGTATGTTCTTTTCGTATGTAAACATAATATGAATAACTTAAGCGGTTTCGCGTAAAAAATGTATGCGCGTGACACGCTGCAACGCCGTCCGTGCGCCAGTCGAGGACTTCTCTTAACATAGAGGTCTTTAGCGCCGGTGAGGGGAGGCATGAGGTGAGTATGGAGCGGTGCTGGAATGAAGGGAGATCCTCGATAAAACCCACCGACCAACGGTATCGTCCGGAACGATTTCCACATGAGCAAGTCCGGCGACCGATCAAGCCGGGAATCGAACCCGGATCGCCTGGGTGTACAGGACAATGTTAACATTTACATTTGGTGGAAATCCACAAATAGTTTGAAAATATATCTAAATGAGAGTGTTCAAGTTCTCACTTTATCGTGAATGGCCTATACTAAGCTGGAGGCAGGCAGCATTTGCTTGGGGAGGCTTGGAACACCAATGAAGATGGACTGTTGGACCAAGAGAGAGCGAGAGAAAGAGAGCAGAGAGGTCAATGGGAGACGAGATAACTTTCCTTACCTTACGTCGGGAGAGGTCGGCGGCCATGGCTTCTCGACGGCGGCCGTTGGCATCCCCCGCACACGCGAGCACACACACACGCTCCACAGACGTCAACGGTGCACGGGCCGACCTTCTTCGTGGGCTCTCCCGCCTTCAACTGACGGGCTCGCGGTTGCAACGCGCGCCTGGCACCCGCTCCCCCCTCCCTTCTTCCCCACCACCAAAAGCCTTTAGTTGCACAGCCAATAACTTTCCCTCGGCAGAACCAGACCGCAAGACGCCTGCGCAGCCGTCTAACACCGTTATCCAGATGCGTTTACTAAAATCCACCCACTTGAAGCTCTGTCACAGAATATTTAGGAATACAGAAGTGAAATCGCCGGTAGGACGGCGAACTCAGTCAAACACACCAGCAAAATGGCTTCCCTGGTCAGCAACATGGTGGAAACACCTACCGTCAATCAGCGTAAGGTGGCTGCCCTGCTAGCCAGCAGACAGGCCAATAGGAAACCTGCAGTAACATACAGGAGCCAAACATACACGTGGCTAGTTATCAACAACCTCGAGCAGCCAATAATAGGCGAAGTTCACCCTATCAAAAGAGTTGCCACGTCATTTCACGTCTGTATTACTATTTAGTCTGTGGTACAAGCATCACAGTTTAACTTTTAACGTATATCAAGTCCGCAATAGGTCCAGATCTTTTTATGTTGTACTAATTGAGGGCTAAACATATGTTAAAAGCTCAACTGCAATGCTCATACTGTACTACAAGGTAAATATATTTCACGCTACAATAGCAAATTTAACAATTTTTCTTCTTACATTTCCATAAAAGCGAAAAATAAAATAATCCAACATGACAACTGATACTGAGTCTCAAAGTGGGGTCTTATCCCAGTGCGTGGAAAAATAATGTATGAATACTTGCGTCACCGAAATTGGTGGGATGTTACGGATTTATGAGTTTATAGCAACGTTATGATTATACTGCAGCGCGATAGTGAAATTTTATTAGTATATTTTTTTCTAGTCATCGTAATAAAACAAAAACCTAGTAAGTGTAAATCGACTTGTGACGATCGCTGGGTTAAGACGTGGCATTCTGTAGCTTAATATATTTACTTTCACGTATAGTTTGAATAGTTTTAACTTCGGCTAAGTAACGAAAATAGTCAAATTACTACTTTAACATGTGCTTGAACGAAAAAATATTTAACCAAAAAAGTTTTATTTGTGGAAAATTATAGTGTTAATGTAATGTGTAAGAGTTGGAAAGTGTTTGGTACAAATATATAATTACGAATTGTTTGGAGCAGAGCTCCCTTAAGTGGCACGTATTAGTTGTTTATAAAATTACAAACTTACAGTAGCGTAGAACCATAAATAGTATTGGCATGTTGCGATAAGGACAAGTGAATATCGGAAGAAGACCGTTGGGCATTAAGACCATTATCTTTCATGTATTTAAAACAATTGCAAATAACTTGAATACTTTTTAACCAAATGCTTCGAAAAGATTTGAGACTGTGGACAGTCATACAATACACAATTTCGCCAGAGCGTTTTTTAAAATAATTATTTTGCTTCATTTAGGCTTATTTTGACAACAAAATATGTGCTAATTCAAGAGCAAAAATCTAAAAATCTGTTTGGTGTATTGCAACAGAAAAATTCAGGTATTAACGATGATATATGAGTGTTAAAACTGCCAGAATGAATTTTTGATATATGTATTAATTTGCGTTAAAGAATATTTCCGAAACTATTGCTAAACTAAAGAGCTAGGCCTTAACACGTTACACATAAACGTAGAAAACAGGCAACATTTCCTGCGAGATATCAGTACCACTGGCCAAAAATTTAAAGCTAATCCATCGCTGTCGAAAATGTAGAAACGAAATGTCTATACGTGCCTGTAATATCCAGAACATTCTAGAGTAGAAACCGGGTAAATTTCGGGAATAAATTTAAGCCCAAAATAAATTTGAAACTCTTATACTTCGGCATTGTTCGGCTTTGAACCATGAAGTTTTCTTTTAATACAACTGCGGCTTACCGATGACAGCATAACTAACGCCGGAGATTTTCCCTTGCCAAAATCGTTCATGAGAAATTGCATCTTCCTAACCCTGCAGTATAAATGACCTTTACTCGCTCTACGCTTCGATGAATATTTCTATGTCCCTGAATAAAGAAAATTGTAAGTAAATGTTTTTATTTTATTGATATTGCTCAGTAGTATCTTACCATAACGACTCAGCCATTTTAGTAATTGACTTCATAAATAGGAACCCACGACGTTCTCGAAAAAAGGTTTTTGTACCTCTTTGCTTCAGTACGTCACGTGACCACCTGTTTTAACTCTCAGCGTGTTTGTGTTCTACTCGATAGACACAGACGTGTGGTGTCGTAGTAACTTGATTGATTCTGATTGTCACATCAAATAAGTGACGCGTCTTTAGAAAGACACGCAGCCAATACCATGAAGCATTTTTTTTTTTTTCATATTGCAGATATTATCATTAAATTGCACCCGGAAATCCATTATTTTGTTCTCTTCGCTTTTGGTTATTTAACAAATGTTGTTTTTCAATACTTAGTTGTGAATTTTTCCTTTAAGAGTCCGTACCACTCAGCGTGTTGAATTGCTCTTAATTTTTTTTTCCTGATTCCAGATTTGACAAGATTTATTTGAAAAATTTTTTAATAAGGAGTCAGATAATTATATTGCCGTCCATTGTTCATAATCAACTCAAAATTTTTAATTATAATTATTAAATAATTGAAGTAATTTGAAATTTGAGAAATTAATTCTCTCTGACCATATGATTACATAACTCAAAGTATCAATTTAGTCCATATATACGTACTTGATAGTAAAAGGCAATTTTTCTATTAAGAAATATTGCCTATAATTCTTCACACGTTTTGTTTACTAAACGAAAATGGATATTTCTCTCTAACGAGGTGACACAGTCTCTTAAGATAGCACGTTGAGAAATTTTTCATTGTTTATTTTTAACGAACTGTTTCGAAAAAAGTTTTGTATAGTAAAAAAAAGTGGCGTTTGAATGTAAACAGTCTACAGTCGTACACTGTTACCAACGATTTGTGTTCAGTATCGAAAACCTAATTGCAATGCTGTGTTCCGTACCGCTATCTATTCTACTTCCTTTCATGATAACAACTGCCTGCGTATACCATTCGCGGGTTTCGCCCGTATGAACTGCGTCCTAGGCAAGGAGTAGGCCTACATTATAAGAGAGTCCTAACTCCCATGTTAAACAACAAGAATATTATTTCCACTGATAACGCGCGAAGTAGGTTGCAATTGTCCCCTCCTTAATACCAAAGTCAAACAAGCAATTTAGTATGGTTTATTTACGAATCTATTCCACATATGCCAATTGTGTCAATATACGAATAGGAAATACACTTCAAACGATGACGGAAGGTTGGTTTCGAAGCTTCACGTCTATTAGAAAAAATCATTTCTGAGCTCCTAAAAATGAGTACAAACAACTTTTGCAGCCTGTTGTATCTGAAGAACTACTCACGGGATTCGTGTTAAACTACCGTAGAAGCATGCAATGGACTTTGCTTAAAATTTCCACCAATAAAAATATGTGGTCACCACTGACAGTGTCAGTCAGGCGAGTGATCTACGATACGACGATACCACTGCATGACGTTTCAGTGTCTTGCGGTAGAGGCGATACCGCACCAGATGAATTGGTAAACATTGCCCTTGGCGCCGTGCCTCACTCACACAAACACATGGCCGATAAGCGGGCGCATTAACGCAGAAGCATAATTTAATTTTTGTTTCTATTTCACTGTAACTTTTCGTTGCTGAAGTTTTCCGCCGGAGGGGAACTTAGCGAATATTCGTTCAAGGATTTGTTTTTCTTATCCCAGTTACGAGGGCCATGTAGGGACAGTTGTTACGTGTACGATAGTTTTCGTATGTGCGTGCGAATGTTACGTATGTGTACGTTAAATGTAGGACTATAATTGCGTGATGACCGCGGGGTAGTGTAGTGGATAGGCCACTCGCCTACCAACACAAGGGTTCGGACTGTACTGTCGTGGACATATGCCATTTCAATATTATGTCGTCCCAGAAATTTTAGAATTTCGGATGACAACCAACTGCTCACCAATGCTTTCTCTATGGGGATAGCAGTTGGTTGTCATTCGAAAGAGATTTTATAATATCGGCCCTTAGAGTAAATATATTACCTCTATGGATGTTGTCAACACACCCGTAAACCAAAAACAACAGAACATGAAGAATTAGTCAATCAATCAATTTATTGTTCATTTTGAGCATTTATAATGCTATAGAACTTGTCAACAACAAATAAAGGAAACAAAATAAACATAAAAATAAAAGTCGACATACGAAACAAAATAATCTATAAAACTCAGGACACCACAATTAAGACAGCACAGACAATACTTGGACGAAGACGATGTTGGACACAAGACAGGATAACAACGATCACGTCACATGACGACACAACGATAAGGACACAAAAGAATACAGCAAAATTCTAAAGATCGACTTTTCACAACGTTTCGGGAGCTGACATCTTCTCCTGTCTTCAGGTGATGTAAAAGGGTTCGTGAACGATTTCCGGCGAGGATACATTGATTATTGCTTGTTGGGACCCAGTCTTTGCGAGCGGGTTTTATCAGGCTGCTTCCTATGTAAGATGACTAACAAAAATTATGTTCTTTTAAATGGTAAAGTAATATATTTTCTTTATTCACTAAAGTGCTTGCTGACGTGGTTGTATATTTCCTGTGAGAACCTGCGAACGTTACTAAGATATACAAGCATTAAAATGGCTATTTTTTTTTTTTACAGTGGATTGTCTTCCTCCACTTTTTCATTTATTTAATTAATGATACAAATTTTGTTTCATATTATATTTGTTTATAACAGGACATAGAATATGACATGGTGGTCAGTTTAAATATATCATAATTGTTTCATTGATTTGACTTGTGGTTTGCAAAGTGTGAATTAAACAAAAATTGTTATTGCATTTTTACAAGCTAAATCCACTTATGTATTACATTAATGTGAATGTTACGATTGATTTTGTTCAAATCCAAATGCTAGCAATTTTACAGACACTACATTTACTTTGGTCATCAATGTCGCCATTTTCACACACCTTGTTTGTTCCTTTTCTACTTCAATTTTTTTTTTTTTTTTGTTATTACTGTATAGGTATCGACTATGTTTGTTCGTTTTTCGGAATAACGTGTATGTTTGTTGATTACAGCCATTTCTGATTTCCTTGGTGTTTTTTTGTATTTTCTTTGTTATTCATTTTCTTATGTTTAGCTCTTTAATCTACCCTCCTTGTTCTGTGTCTGTAATGGCCGAGTCTCAATTCCCTCAGAATGCTCTCTCGCACTCTCTCTCGCGACCACGTCATACTGACGTCACAGAGAGTGATATCTGGTCGTCTCTACTTGTTGGCTAGAGTGCGAAAGTGCGAGAATAGTAATAGAACTAAACAGCTCACCCGCTGCACTGTCTCGTGCTCTCTGGCGCACGCCATCTTGATTACAACTATGTTTTGAGGTTATTGAAGAAATGTGTGTCACAAAACGCAAATATTTCAACATTCATGTATAGATAATTATTTCCAGTGAACTCTTAACTATGGCGGGAAATCGTGTAAACATTTCTGTCCTAATAGATGTTTAAGCGCACAAAATACAAAATTTCGGCATCACCTATAAAAGGTATTCACCGCTAGAAATACGATGCTGGTAAGTCAAAAATTGTATTTTGAATTGACTACAAATATATTTTATGTGTTTATAGCTTTTATTACTAAACCTTACGCCCGTGTTACATTTGCATCGTTTGTTTACATACACGAGTGTGTATCGTCCCAATTGGAGAGAGCGAGAGTGCCAAAGAACACGCTCTCTCCCTCTCATGGTGTTACGGAAGAGAGTTTTATCCAGAGAGTACTCTATAAATTGAGACACGACCTATGTATTGGTTGTTCGAGATAAAGTGAGCACTAAAATTTTAACCTTTGAAAAATATCGCTACCTGTAACTGAATATAATTCAACATTAACTATAGTTGCCTTACTGCTTGTATTGTTGGGAGCGAAATTATACAATATTGTTTAGCGTAATTTCCTGTTTGAATTCAACAATACTGAAACAAAATCAACCGAAATCGGTATTTTTGTATTTTATATAATTAATAAACTTTTTTATCAACTATATTGGCACCTACGAGTGCACAGTTTATCTACCACGCGCAAACATCAATTGACGTGTCCAGAGAGGTTAGACATTTCACGGCGTTATCCGCTACGCGCGGAAAAATACTAATTGACTGGAAATAGAACTTTAGCAAGGCTTTTTTGAATGCTCACTTTATCCCGAACCGTCTATAACTGTGGGTTTTCTGCAACTTGGCAACATTCGCTAGAACTGTCGTAGATCAAACAAAAGACTTCAGTTGTCAAACACTCGCTATGCAGTAATCATTCAAAGATCACGCCCTTGCTTGGGTAATACTTATGTGCTGATGTAATCACACAATCTGGTTGACGAACGTACCAAAGACTAACGTAAGTCAAGTGGACTTTACGTCTCGTGGACAGCGAGGACAATAGATACGCTAAACAATCTTCATACAAGAACAGGAACTGGAAATTAATAATTTTATATTTTTATGAAATATTGCTAGTTTTGTAGACGATACTTGTGAGTACATTTTACTCTTACGAAACAATTTTAGCTCCATAGTCTACTCATAACCGTGCATCAAAGTTAAAATTTGCATGTTACACTGCCATGCAAATAATAAAAACCACTTGACTTACTAAAACGAAATAATGCGCAGTGAAATAACATGCTATGTAATAAAGTATTAAAATAACTTCCAGTTAACTATTTTTTGTATTTTTAAAAAATGCTGAATTTTCAACTTTTTTCTTGTACTTTTGCGGTTTTTCAAAACATTCAAAATATTACGCGTGGGCTTCTAAATGCTTTGTTGCGTAGCTCATGGAATGTTAGTTAACCGTGAATTATTTCATTTAAGTAAGTGAATTGGTATTTACTATTTACATGGCAGCATAACTTGCAAATTTTGTCTTTGACGCACCGTTATGAGAAAACTATGCGAGCTAAATTTGTTTCGTAAGAGGAAGCTGTACTCATAAGTATCGTCTATAAAACTAGCACCATTCCATAGAATTACATAATTACGACTTTATTCCTCTTGAACATCCTTAAGGGTGTTCAAGTTTAAATTAATAATTAAGAAGTGTTTGTGGGAAACGATATCAGTGCCAAATAGTAACTTGTTCAGGACATGAAAAATAAACCGCCATAATTAATTTTATAATTCGAAAGCTGCGTTACATTTATTTACATGATTGCAACGAAGCAATAAAATCGACCACAATATGGTTGCTTACAGGACACATATATATTTTTTTTTTCAATGGATAACCCCAATTTGTTATTTTCTATCACTTTTATAGTACCCCACAAACATTCCCGAATTTTATATATGTTCGTGAAATAGTGTTAATTTTGCATACGGTACCTGTGAGTAAAATTTTTACTTACGAAACTAATTTAGCTCTCATAATTATCTCATAGTGGGTACGTCAAAGGTAAAATGTGCAAGATAATTGTGAAAAGCAACTGACTAACTCAAATGAAATAATTCACAAATATATAACATTTATAATCTCATAACGTAATATTATTAATATTTAATACAAATTCACAAATGTGCAGAAACTATTTTTAAAAAATCAAATTATAAAGGTTTTTCCCGTGAGTTTTTTCTAATATATGGTTACGTAGCTCATAGCCTATTATTTCATTGTGAAATATTACGTTTAAGTGAGTCAAATTTTCGTGGCAGCGTAATCTACAAATTTTGACTTTGAAAGGCAGTTATAAGAAAACGATGTGAACTAAAATTGTTGCGTAAAAGGAAACTGTACTCACAAGTATCGTCTACAAAACTAATAGACTTACTTTTCCGTAAAAATCAAAATTTTTGTATTAATGCACTTTTAACACTTTTGAAGAACCATCCTAGCATTCGCCTGGAGCGATTTCGGGAAACAATCCAAATCCGAAACCGAGACGACCGGAGCCGGGAATCGATCCCATGCCTTCCCGAATGAGAGTCCAGCGTGTTATCATCTCGTTAGGACGTAACGTAAATTATTCTCAAAGGTTACGCAGCAGCAGTATAATGGGTAGAGCAACCTACTAAACGAAAAAATAATGTTGAGTGTTAGCGAACACGAAGATCTTTACAAACATGTCAGACTATGAGCACCACGAGCACGAGACAGTATTTTTGGCTGGCACACTTGAATTTTTCTAGGAGAAAAGCTCGGCGGGGAGGAGGGGGGACGGGGCACTTTACCTAAAGTAATTTTAGTACAAATACAAAAAAAAAGTGTAACTTTGTCACTTTTTTTCAGCAATACATTTTGGTACATTGTTAACGAGCGTACGTACACAAAACACACTGTGTGTGTATATATATATATATATATATATATATATATATATATATATATAGAGAGAGAGAGAGAGAGAGAGAGAGCGAGAGCTATATAGATTCATAAAGGCAACTCGGGGGAATGTAAGTACACAACACTTAAGAGTGCGTGGCATAAAATTCAACGCTAAAAGCATTCATCTATAACTACAGGTTTCTTGAAGCCAACTTGCGAATAGTGAACAATATCAATCCTAGGCAATAGTTTTAGTCGACGTTTAAAAAAAAAAATGTTTCCAGTGTTACGAACTTCTGAGGCACAATATCTGAAGCCGGAACCGCATTTAACTGCGGCGCAAGAGATAACGCGTAACGAATTAGTAATTCTGTATGAATATTTACACAGAAAGTTGGAAAATACCATTATATAGGATTGTCACTAAGTATTTTATCCATATTGGCTTCGAAAAAGCGTAGAAATCAACTGATATATTAAGCGTTTATTTATCTACCACGCACTCTTAAGGAATTGTTAGAATAAAAATAACAATTAACGGAATGTGAAAACCTATGTCACTGGCATCTTCGGCCAAGTTACCGTATGTATGTATGTATGTATGTATGTATGTATGTATGTATGTATGTATGTATGTATGTATGTATGTATGTATGTATGTATGTATGTATGTATGTATGTATGTATGCATGCATGCCTCAGTAAGACTTTTTGATTGGGACAGCGTAGTTCCAACGTTTGGGCCAACATTGAAAGAAAATACGTTGGCTTGACTTCAAAATGACACTCGGGCCTACGTTGGCCCAACATTTGTTTTTTTGTTGGATGCTAACTTATTTCCTTCAAATCACCAGATATGTGATGAGAGTTTAAGTATTAGCATTGCGTCAGTTGTATGCATAGTGCCATCCGTTGAATTAAGTTGAGACAACGTTGGAAAAACGTTGGATCAACAAAAAGTTGAAAAAAATTACTTTATAAAAATCACATTTATACAAATATGTTTTACACAAAAATATGTAATTGTCTTATTTTTAGTACTCCCATGTACAGCAGAAACTGCCTAAAGTAAGTAAAACAACCCGCGAGAAGTACACTTGTATGGAACAAATGTTATCGATCTATTACGTTACCGATGGCTCTACGAGGCAAACTTGAAACTTCCAGTTATTTATTTGCTTGGTTACGTAATTATCAGGAACACTTACTTGAGCTCCAATCTGTTTTAAATAACACATTTTATAAATCATTTCTAGAACTATCAATTTGGCTGGATTTTTTATGTTATATTTCTACGCTTAACACATTACATCCAATGAAATTTTAGTAATTTTTTTTGATACTTTACCATTTACACCTATTTTTCATTAAGATATTAGGCTCTCAGTGCTAATGTCGCTGACTTACAAATTGGCCTATATCATACTTACAAGTAAAGAGAAGAAATTTTTTTTCTGAATTGCGAGCAAACTAACACATAGGTCTGTCCGAGTAGCATCTTTTAGGTGGTACGAAATAGGCTAAATCATTGGTTAAAATACTGGTTCATATTAACTTTCCAAATTATCTTTCAAATATTCTTATCTTTATCAAATTTATGGCAAGATGCGTGCGTATTTCATTAACACCCAGTGTTATGCCAAGAGTTGTATTACAACATGCAATCAACTAATAACCATCTGAGTAAAAATATTATATGCATAATGTTTATGAACGTAACAAATAACCAAAAAGATAGAAAAATATTTTTTTACAGAAGGAAAACGTATATTAATCAAAATAATTATTTCAAAACATCGTATTAACACAAAATATCTTACTAATACCCAACGATGTATTACTACCAACTTGTTGCAAACATTAAAAAAAAATTAAGGTTAAAAGTTATTCTTTTAATGTCGATTATTTAAAAATATTGATACTCTACGAATTTGTGTACAATTAATTTTACCTTTTCCATTGTAAATATGTATTTCAGTTGTAGAAGTTCTGTTTTTATTAAAATGTTGGTCAAACATATATTTAAGTACTGGTACAAAAATATTTACAATGTTAAAAAAAATTGCACTTCCAATGTTCAAACCGAGAAAAATATTCATCGGATGTGGGACTGCATTCTCCTTTAAATTTTAATTTTTTTTTCTGATGATGACAACTGGTGTTATCGTTGTCCCAACATTAACGTTCATACTAAATGCCAACTGTATGTTTCATCAACTTGCTGCCAACTTTTAGCAAACCATTTTAAATATTCAGAAACTTTCTCTTCGTATGTAAAATCTTTAAAATACTTCATAGCCTGTGAGATTGTGTATAACATCTTTCTATTTTAGATTTTTAATGTTAATTTATGTGTTAAATAAAATATATTAGTTTTATAACATTAGCTGAAAATGAAAATCTATGCCAAAAGCCAACTGTATGTTTACCAACGTTCAACCAATCATTTAAAATTTTTGAAAAATCCTTTATCATTTGTGTTCAGGTTCATTTACGTTTAAAAATATAAGTTTATTTGCAGTGCTGATAAATTCCACAAAAATGTCGTTTTCTAAAATTTAGGTTGGCTTACTATGTTGGGTCAGCATTGTATTTATGTAAGTGGTTCATTACAACATATAACCAGCAGTTCCAATTTATTAAAAATCGTTGGCCCAACTTATGTTGCTACTGGGGATATTTACTAACAACCAATGGTTATCTTTCCAACATTTTTCCAGCACTCTACCAACTAATATAAAAGAATAATAAACAGTATTTTAGCAGTATTCTTTCAATAAATGTGTTATAGTACGCATGTTATTTCATGTTTTAGCATTAGTTTAGTGAAATTTATTCAGTTGCATATTGGTTTTAAAATAATGTTGAGTTAACACTGCCATAATTTTCTAATAACCAACGGCTATCTTTTCAACATTTTGTCACCATTCTACGAACGAATAAAACCTTACGATAAAAATATGTTAGCAGTTTCCGTTTGATTAATAGATTCCGTTTGTATATTACGATATGTTCTAAAATAAAATATATTGTGTTGATTTTTTGTTGGAAAACAATGTTTCGCCAGTTTTATCTTAATAGAAGTTTTCCTACACAAATCATTTTCATCATTGCCAACCAAAACCAAAAACCAACTGTTGGTTTAATGTGTGTTTCCAAACACAACATATTTCCAACTTTTCATCTCCAATTGTTGGGTTTCAACATATGTTGCTACTGGTGTGTGTGTGTGTGTATGTGTGTGTGTATATATATATATATATATATATATATACTTATATACATACATACATACATACATACATACATACATAATAACTGTGTATGTTTACATCAAATAATTGCAACACGAAAATTTTTAGTTTTATAGATAAAATATTTAAAATCATTATGAAGGACGTCGTATGCCCCCTCCCCCTCTCATTCCACCTGCCCAACATTCTTCCGAGGCTACGACAACGAGATCTCAGATGGCGATATTTTCAGTTGCTTTCATGGAATGTCACCGTCTCGCTATTAGGAGAGTCGCTTCCTCTGCGGACTGCAAAGGTCGGGCAGGCACTCCCAATGTTATGTCGGATACGCAGATGCAGATACGGCCAGTTGGCAGCAGGGGCAAGGACGCTCGTCTGGGATGACCGAGATTTCGGAGGTGCCCGAGGTCATCCTTGTAGCTGTCCAAGCTATACAGTTTTCTCCCGTAATTTTGAGGATATATTTCTCGACACAATTTGGAAGGTAACTCGTTAACTATATAACGTACAATTTTTTTTTCAATTAACACAATAATTATGTTTGACATATTTAGTACCACTTTTATTTCTAGACAAAGAAGTATTTCCGACACACGCCATTTCAGTAAACGTGTCCTTTTGGTTCTTTACTTTACAGTTTGTGTGTGAGTATTATCTGGTTTTCTGTGACACACCGTTTACTACAGTGGCGTATGTCCAAAACGCTTCTTTCACCAGTAAATTCCCCCATCGCGAGAATCGCTATAAGTAACTTTAATTTTTGTCTTAAGTTGTTGTTGATAACGTGTATTTTCATTCATCCTGTAATCACACTATGACAGTTATTGCTCCGTTGTAACCACCAATCTGATAAGGACTTAGTTTTGATGATCTACTTGTTAACACTTTGAAGACTGCCCGTGAACTGCTTAGGTTATGCTCAGATTAGTATTTTACAGTCTTTGAAGAAAGTAATAGTAAAATATATGGTTTTATTTTCTCGCTAGTATTTGTTAGCATACCAGAACGTTATGTAAAATGAACCGTGTTTGTGGACATGCACAATTGCGAGTGAATGTTTGCCGTCGAGTTGCGGGAACACCCCACAAAAACAATACTAGCTGTCGTCAACAAACATATAAATATAACTCCGGGAAGGAATAAAGTCATATTTTCCCTCGACGACAGTGGTGATGTTTTGAGAACTCAGTTCTGTTCCCGTTTTCAGGCATATGTTCAGACTGAGCAACTCCAGACGACTTCCTTTCCGGAATTACACGTTATATGTTTGTTGGCAACCGCTAATATCGGCTTTTCTTTTGTTGCTTTTTATTTTACTGTGTTTTTTTTAACTCTGTAGTATTCACTCACATTGGCGTATTTACAGAAAAATCAGTTTATAATAAAATCCTATCGCAGGAATCGATCAAAGATCACAAAACGCTACAGTCGTGTGAATATTCGAATTTATATATTAAAAAGTTTAATGTATTAATGGAATTTACACTATTTTTTCTAAGTCGCATTAGCCTACATGTGTTCAGTATCTTTGGTTGGAGCACAGTAAACTAGGCGCAGCACCACTGGGTGACTGCCGACTAATAATAAAAGTTGCACAGTACTGTGGGCGTGTTCCATGTTGCGCGAACGCACACGATGGTAGCGAATGGGAATAAATACACCAGTGTTACTGATGTCATTATAGTGGTGTATACAAGCGACAATTTCTTGTCTTGGTACTCATAAAGCGGCTTGCACGAAGCAAAAGTCTAGGAATACAGCTCCCGCTACTGGCTTCGACGCAATGGTTGAAGACAGCATCGGGGCATCAGATACATCTGATTCTTCTGCTTTGGCTAGAACCAGTGATTTTTGGTTAAAATAATATTCCACCAACTGGTTTCAGTGCCTCACGTATACATCTGCAGCTATACTCCGTGGTTATTGGCAGCATATGCGTTGTGTAGAGGTGTCGTCCATTCTTCTGTGCCATCAACCGTCTGTGATTTGCGGGCAGAACCCCAAGACATTGAGAGTTAAACAAAACATCCAATCACTTACTACGATACAGAGCTTCAACTGTGCACATAAGACATTGAAACAAATTCTCGCAAAATTCTGATCACCAAAAATCACTGACTCTAGCTATGGCAGACCCTTCTCATCGTGGGACACCGACTCAACACATATCAACTATTGGTGACCAGCCTGCGGTCAGTTCTCGAGTCCGTAACATTATATTTTCTGCAAGGACATTGCAATGCAGATGTCAACCTACAATCTCACCAAGTTCCACAAGCACTGGGGTTCCGTCCGCATTATCCAGGACTGACGTCGTTTCCATTTTGACGTGGACATTCCGCAAGCCCATCAAATTCTGCTGAAGTATAGGCTGGTCAGAATAAGCTGAGCACTTCGTACAATTTCATGTGAGCCATTATACCTCTATCTTTACTATTTTAAATACGAAAACTTCCGTGTAGCTAAAAACTAGTGTAAATATTCCACAACTCTCAAAACTTTTCATCTATAGCACCAGCAAATACATTTTATTATTATACAAAGTGTGGGGCAGTGCTCACTTTAAAATTAACCACCTATACCTTGAAGGTGCTGTGGCTCAGCCTTACATCTACACGCTCAACTCTCACGAAGCAGCCAAGTGCATGAGCGTCGTTCGGAACTTCCCGTGGACAACTCCCCCTTCCGAATATCGTAGTAGACGCCAAGGATTCTAAAAACCCACAAGTCCGGAACCTCTGTGATCCTAATATCAAGAGATCTGCCTTCTCTATTCCACCAATTCTAGTCACTCTCACCGATCTGACCCAAAAATTGCACGAGGTTCCGGCTTCAGAGATTGTGCCTCAGAAGTTTGTAACACTGGAAACAATTTTGTTTAAAATGTTGGCTAAAACTATTGTCTAGGATTGCTATTGTTTAACTTCCGCAAATTGACTTCAAGAAACATACAGTTATAGATTAATGCTTTTAGCGTTGAATTATGTACGACGACCTCTTAACCTCCTCACCATCTCATGTTTCATTATACTTACAGAACTCTATGCTCCACTTCGCCCCAAGCTCTGCAAAAAATGTCAATGCTACGAGCATATAGTATCGCAGCTGGCAAGTGCGTCAATGCAGTTCCGAGGACCACGTTATAACCGTGTGCTCCTTAAGAACGTTCAAGAGAAAAAAAAACGTAATTTTATATTTGTATGAAATAGTGTTAGTTTTGCAGACTTTACTTTGGGGTACATTTTCCTATTACGAAAAAAAAAAAAAAAAAAAAAAAAAAAACTCAACCAGTTTTCTCATAATGGCATTTCAAAGTCAAAATTTGCACGTTTTTAGTTAATATAAGTCGCAAATACCAATAAATATAAATAAATAAAAAATTTCACATCGAAACTACATGTCTAAGTCTACTGCTTGACTCGTATTAAAACCCATTGTAAAATTTTTTTTTCTGAAAAAAATTGGCAAAAAGGCACAAAAAACACAAAATTTAAGATTTTTTTAAAACACAAAAATATTTACTAATGGGTTTTAATACAAGTCAAGCAGTAGACCTAGACACGTAGATTCTGTGTGAATGTTTAAACTTTTATATGTTCATTGGTTTTTGCGGCTTAAAAAAACTAAAAATGTGCAAATTTTGACATTGAAGTGCCAAAATTGGAAAACTGTTGTAGCTAATTTGTTTTTATAAGAGGGAAATTTACACCCAAGCAACGTCTACAAAACTAACACTACTTCATACAAACATAAAGTTATGATTTTACCCCATTTGAACACCTTTAAAGGACGAGGATACCAACCGAAATGCTAACTGCCGGGGCGATCACACGGGAGGATCGCATCAATGCCAGTTCATCGTAAGTGTTAACACCGACTTCGACAACAGAATCGTCAGAGTTTACCTCTCTCTTCATACCTTCCCCTCCCCCTCTCTTTAACATGCTTGTTTCCTGCCTCTTCACCAAACACCTTATTTTACCCAGCCACCATCGTCCGAACGATCTTCAACCAACTATTTTCCTCACAGCTCTGTGGCCCTTCCGCTTCTACTTCTCAACAACTACTGGTTACACTCAATTCCCACGCCTCCCTTCCCAGACCTTCGCCGAATCCTACACGACACAACCGCATTCCTGGCCTGCATTATCTCGCCACCCCTTGGGAAACCGAGAGATTCTTTGCCTAGTCCCCGGATCCCAGTATCCGCCGTACAGTCCTCAGTGAATTCATGAGATGCCTTGACAGCTGACATATTTCTATCCCGTCTCCCTTTCGTCAGTAACAATCATGTGAGGTAGAGTCCATACTTTAAGAAAAATGTGTGCAGTCGTCGAAGTATTAACTGTTCACAACACATGCACACATACTGTGAACTGCAGTGCAAAAATTTTGCATTTTCTGACGTATGTTCATATACATGTACGTTAGGATTTTGCACCAAAATATTAACATGGAATTTGTATTTGCTAAAAATTTGAAGCGTTTAAATGTCTCAATGAAATTAAAAAAAAAAAGAGAGACTTAAAAAGATTGTAGTCCGAGAAACAATGTGCATTATTAAGAGCTTTGGTGTGCAGAGCTTATGAGGAACAACACAAAAGGAATACAATAGAACTGTGAGTGACACAGCAAGTTTCGCAGCGAGAAACTACAGGCATACGCGTCTTAAGAGTTGAGCCGATTGTCTAGAGAGTAGTACGTGTTGAAACAATTCCGGACGTGACTTGCAAGTATTCTTGTCTCAGATAACGGAGTTTCGTCTGACAAACTGCGTAGCTCATTCCACGCCTACTGCAGCGACGCGCAGAGGATATGCGTAAATGCCGTTTGCAGGGAGAAAAGTTCATGGTTTTAATTCAAGGATAATCTCGTTCATTAAATTCCACGTTTCGGTGATTTGTTTTTACTGTTGTAAGCAACAATTTGGTTCATAAAATGAATACTTAACCAGAAATCCGTGTTAAATTGTAACGCATAACTTTTATTAGAAAGCTACGTAATTGAGGAAAGGTAGCTTACAAAATAATAGACTGATGAAGATAAGGTAAGTGGTCTTTACGTCTCGTCAACAGCGAGGTCATTACAGACGGTGACACACAACTTGTACAACGACAGGAGCTGGGAGAGGAGTCGGCCATGGCCTTTTTTTAAGGAACCATCCCAGTATTCACCTAGAGTGATTTCGAGAATTCACGGAAAACCGAAATTAGGATGGCTGGAGCCGGGGATAGAACGCGGGTCCTCCCAAATGCGATTCCAACGTATTATAGACGCGCCATCTTGCTGGGTTAATAAACTGGTGAACATAACCGAAAATAAACACCGCAGGCCTTCGTCTGTTTTCGGAATTTTAAGTTATTCCAATACAAATTTTGAAATTTTACAATAAAATGTAATTTCTTCAATCAGTACATTACATTTTATTTTTTTATAAGAAATAAATATGGTTTTACAAACGAATACAGAGTTTCGGGTGATTTAGTTTAATTTCGTGATTTAAAATGAATTTCGGTGTTTAGCGGTGTACTATCATGAATTTCGGTGTTATTTCAGTTTTATCGCTATTGACAATATAATATTGCCACTAGGGGGTTGGAAAACAGCAAAAGAGTCAAACCGCTCGAGGTACAGTGTTCCATTCTGACACAACAATGGTAGCTGCAACTGGATTCATGAGGCATTTGTGAGGATTTTAGAAGTTTGATCACACTTGCAGAACGACCGCTGCAGAACACGTGTTTCATGACACGTCATAATGATTGAGAGAATTCAAATAAAAATTTTATTTTAAAGATTAAGACACTTAAACACATCAGTGATTTCACCTGTCAGTAGCTGCATAGAAAGAAACATTTTTCAACAAAATTTTGTATTTTGGTTAGTGACGCAGGTAAATCACTTCAAATTTGACTTCATAGACTGTAGCTGAAGCCATTACAAATTCCCAGTTCTTTAACTGCCATAAGAAATCACGTTAATTAAAAATATTTCCCTTTTTGTAATTGCGTAACATATGTATTTCAGGGGGCTTAGTTAAAAATATCAATTTCTGAACATTTGAAAAACACATCATACAATTTCTATAGTTGCGACAAGATACAATCTAGGCTGCTTAATTTAAAAATTATTTTTAAACATTGAAAATATACTTCATACCACTAAAAATGTGTTGATAATTTAAATGTGCAATGTCTCACAACTTAATATATATATATATATATATATATATATATATATATATATATTACATACGCTAATGGCCTTAATACATATCCGAGATTTGAAGCTGCGCAGGGCTCAGGTCCAATATAATTTTATCTCACGTTTTAAGAAGGACAGACCGTCCCTATTTTGAATGTTGGTCTTTTGTGTTATAACTTTTCCTTTGGGTAAATTTGTGAAACTTTGACGTAACTACAGAATTTAATGCATATTTATAAAATTTTAAACACAAATATTCGTTTGTCATTACTACTGTTATATAACTAATCGCAGTTAGAAAGTTTTATTCATTTATTAAATACAGTAAGATCTGTAACAGCGGTAAGTTCCATATATTTACCCATTTGAAGCAAGCTGACAAAAAAATAAAAATAAACAAGAGGAATCCACGAATCGCGCTTTTTTAATTCTGTACTAGGGCAGGGGCAATAATTTGTAAGCTATACAAACGGGAAGAGTAACGCTGCCTTTATGGACTGAGTTGATGTTCCAGGGTGTCAAACCAACGAACTGATGCACAAAAAACTGACTGTTCAAGATGTAGATACTTAAAAATTATTTGTCTCTTCCTACTTACTTTTTACTAACGGATGCGAATAGAAGAGCAAGAAAGAGGAAATAGAAAGCGAGCCTGAAAAGAAAAAAATCCACTCCACACTTAAATAGAACCAGTTTCGTCAACTTCGTTTGGAAAAATGAGTTTGCAGTTCAACATCTTTTTGCGATCTGGTTTTACGAGTTAAGTGATTGTATGAGGCCAATGGTAAATTTGGTGCCAATCTAACAAGAATACCTGAATGTCTTCCTGAAGAAGTATTTCACAAACACACGCGCATATTTATTCATTTATTAATTTGAGTAATTAAATAACAAATATAATATTGTTAATCAGTTAATTACGTTCATTATATATATATATATATATATATATATATATATATATATATATATATATATATAGCCACGCACAATTTATATAGTCATATATTTGACAAAAAATATTACTTTTCAAAACACTAAAATAATTGTTTATTATATATATGTATATATATATATATATATATATATATATATATATATATGAACAATTAGTTTAGTACTTAAAAACTGTTATTTTTGTTAAATATATGACAATGAAAATGTCCGTGACTAGCAACATAAATAACTACAATACAAATTTTATTATTTAATAACACAAAACGTGTGTGTGTATATATGTATATATATAGACACACACATATTATGTGGGTGTCTTGTTGCATCTTTTAAAGTTAATGCTCTCATTTGCTTGGTTGTTGCATCAGGCACCTGATTGGAAGAAAGAAAGTGTTCACGTTGCTCTTTGATCGAACTCTTTGACAACGCCTTTGATAACCTCAGACCGCCTCGATAAATAGCTATCGATAAGATTTTAATCAAGAACACATTGACCACGAAATATAGAGGTTACGTAACTATGAGTTGTTCATTTACGCACAACGCAAAAATATTTGTACTTTCACAAGAAATCTATTGTCACCAGATTCACAAGATCATTTTAAGTAAATAAGAGCAGATAAAATACCACAACGTACTGGTCAAATTCCAGAAACTATTGTGTTGTTCAAATGTCTTTAGTAAAGGAATGTGTTTAGCCGCTTTTCACACTAAACAACGTATTTTATACGTTTACGAAAAATATTTTTGACTATTGTTAATAAAAATAATATTGAAAGTGAAATGTATATGTAAGAAACTGTTTGGAAATATTTAATGAAGCATTTATTTTCTGTATGTTACAGAAATTCGCAATCATTATTTAATATATCTTTTTAAGACGTACGCTTTCCTAAACTGTGTAAAAGTATAACAATACAGTGACTAGAGTATGTTTTATTACAGAGCATGGTTTAAACTGAAAATGGCAAAGAAGGTAAGACTATCTTCGGGTTTCCATGGTTAACTTGCAATAACAAAGGAAGGCTTATTTATTTCTTGTAAGGAAGAGTCTAATAGTTAGCTTACAGACTTACCTATTATGATTTGTTTTACTTAATAAACCTTTTTTATGTTTTAATTGTTTCGCTTTATAACATGTCAAAGTCAAAATTTCTTCTACTTTAAGAACTCGGCTATTATAAAAAAAATTAACTCACATACAAAAATCATATCACGTACATTACAAAAATAACATGGTTTATGTCAGATTAATATATGGAAAATGTTACGTTAAGGGCACAGTAGACAGCAGTTTTCATCATTATGTTTATATTTTTATATTTATACCAGTTTTTTCTTATTTAGAACTTAATTTGTCTGAATTGTGCTCTTATAAAAAACTTGTTGTCTTCATATATTTTGCATAATGGATCATCAAAGTAAAAATTTTTAAAGTTAAGGGTTTTAAGAAGACATTGTAACCAATTCACACATCAAACTTAAAATATATATATATATATATATATATATATATATATATATATATATATATATATATATATATATATATATGGCAGTGAGTGAAGATGCTGCAGGCCACATCATATAAATACGTTAAAAAATGTATTAATGTGATTTGCATTTAAATAAACATGTTGAAATATAAAATAAATATTACAAATTTTAATAACATTTTTTAAATACATAAATATTTTATTTAGTGCCTTTATACAGGAGACATCGGTATCCTATAACTACGTTATCGATATGCGAGTTGGTTTTAGTGCCGTTCTTAAAACAGTAGCATGTAAATTTTGACTTTGACGAACCATTATGCAAAAAGTGTGATAGATAAAAAAAATGTTGTAACAACCAAATTTAGTACTAAATTTATGTCTAAAACGATAGAAGTAGAGACAAAAAAGATCTGCCACAAATACGAAAATAATAATAATAACGGTGAAAATTGCAGTCTCTGCCATGCCCGCCATTTTGCCCAAGGCTTTATGTTTCATACATAAATAAAAATTGTAATATTATAACTTTTGTTTATATGTATACACACAAAATATATATTAAAATTTTTATTTAAATATGAAACACAAAACCTTGGTAATGTATACATACACACACACCTACACACACACCAACACACACACATACACACACACACACACACCAATCCTACAATATTTCGAAAATACCTTTCCATAGAATATTATCAAAAATTTCCCATTTAAACTGTTTTTATATAGTAGTTAATAATGGGAACTCCTGATTTTTACGAAAATGACTTTACAATAGCTTGTTTCAATATGTGTTTACGTACACCTCTGCCTTGTGGTTTTTGGCAGCGTGTCTTTGAGCAGAAACGTCCCTCATTTGATAGCACCAACCACAACAAGTTTACTGCGATATTACACATCTGTTATCTGCGGGTATAGAACCCTCAGACGTGCGAGAGTTTAAACATCCAATCACTAAGCATGAAGCAGACGTGTACGTAAGACACTGAAACAAGTTGTTGCAAAATACTTCTCGCGAAAATCATGGGTCCCTACTGAGTACAGAAAGGCAAATTTCGCGATTCTATGATCTGCATGGTATAATCCACTGCCATGTGCTTCGCTCATATCCTGTTGTTCCGGTGGTTAGCATCTAACGGACAAATGACCGGGGCTTAAGCATACACAGAACATTGGTAATTGTGAACTCGCAAAATATTCGTTTCCGTAATACTGACACATTGAAATAAGGTAAACCGAACACATATCGTGATAAATAGAGATGGTGAAATATCGCGGATTCAATGACCTGCATGCTAGAATCAAATATCCTATGCATACTCAAGTTCCGACCATTTGTCTACCAGCTGCTACTCAGTGGAACAACAGACAATGAACGAATAGACAGGGCTTGAGTATGTATAGGATATTTGATTCTAACATGCAGGTCACTGAATTCGTGGATTTCACCATCTGTAGTGATAAATCACATTTCAGGCCTCACATTTTTGGGTAGTAAAAACGTCATTTGCTTATGATGATTAGAGGTACGTAAATTTCACAGATACATTCTAGGTCAGGTTGAACGCCAATTAAGTATACTTCATTGTCATGTCTGTGACTTGCTGGCGGCTGTTACGAAACGCGTTTGACTACTGCAAGCCAGTAGTAAATAAGGAAATAATGCGAAGTGCTACCGATTGCTACCTGCTTGTACGGTTATAAGCCAATAGATAACTGATAGTGGCCAGTGGATGTATAGCACTGATAAGTCTAGGCTGCCACCAGATGAATCCGCGAAATTGACGTACCTCTAATAATAATGTACTTCGTCATGTAGGCGAAAGAAAACAATACATACCCAAAACATAATACAAATTATTACTACAATTAGTGGTACGTTTAACATCTCGTTAATGTGGGCATTTGAAACCTAAGTATCACGAAGTAGGGGTGGTTTATCCTATAATTAATTTTTAACGTGAATTTTTTATTTAAACAGCATGGATGTACGAATACTGGAACGAATGACATGGCAATAGACAATGGTACGGAAGTTTGTTTTAATTCGTAGTCCTAGAAATCAGTAATTTTGTCAGCAGTTTTATTCCTTCAGAAGAAACCTCTGGTCAGTGTGACGAATTCCGTTACAGTAATTTCTTGCCTCGAAATTGAGTTATAGAAGGTGTTGCAAAATTGCATGCCAATATTTTGCGGGAACAGTAATCCTCACATCTGTAAGCCTGTGTGGATACGCATCGTTAGTGTGCTACAAGTATCATTACTTGCAGTGCATGACGCGGGCTGGGTCATGTTAATGAGAGATACTACATCGTACAATGCCAATAGTCCAATTAAAAACGTCTCATCTGGTATCTGCCACCGATAATAATTGTGATAGCATGCGATTTATGTCATGCACTGTGAACTATAGTGCAGAAACGGTTCATTTTTGGACCTATGTTCACATAGCAATTTTTTGTTCTTCTAGATATGATAAATTCCCCCCCCCCCTCCTTTAAAAAAAGTGTAATTTTGCAGCACACTGTAGAAATACGGTGTAATATTTACTTCACTAAAATTTCATTACAAAAGCAACATGTTTCATATTCCGATAATATTTACGAGTCAGGGTTCGATTCATGGCTCCGGCAATTTAGAGTGTGGTTTCCGATGGTTCCCGAAATCGCTCCATTGAATGCTCGGCTGGATCCTTAACACAGGCCATGGTCGATTCCTCTTCCAGTTCCTGCCCTTGTGTCAAGTTGTATGCGACCGTCTCTAATGACATCGCTGTTGACGAGACGCAAATCCCAATCAAAATTTAATAGATGTTTTTTGCTTTGTTTTGTTTTTTGTATATACTTTCATATTCATGGAAATTTTACTACACAATTTTCATTAGTATAAGTACGAACGTAACACGCATGTGTAATCTGCTAGAAGCGCGAGGCTGACACGTTGCAATTCTATAAGTGCCACGAGCACTCGTGAATCAAGCGATAATGTCGTGCACAGTGCATCGTGTTTGTGTCTAGTACTGCCGCAACCATGTGTTGTTTAACCTACTGAGCCAGGAATATATATATATATATATATATATATATATATATGAGTAAGGACAGGAACATCTTGCGAATTTATTTGAGAAAAATTGACTAGTGTTGTACAGAATACATCCACCACAAAAGTAAAGAATAAGGAAAAAGAATTATAAATTATTGTACATTAAAACATTTAATAGCTAACAGCTAAGCAAACAAAGTTAAACAGAGGTAGAGCATATCAAAATAAGAATAAGTTAACGAATAAAATGAAAAATGTGTTATAAATAGGGACTAGAAAATTTTGTGAATTCAATTACCTGTACGATATAATCCGTTGTACTATTCATACTCAAGCCACGTATATTCGTTCATTGCCGGTTGTTCCACAGAGTAGCAGCTAGTGGACAAACAGTCGGGGCTTGAGTATGCATAGTACAATGGATTGTAGCCTACAGGTCTTTGAATTCGCGAAATTTTTAAACAATTTATAATGTTTTGTATTTTATCGAATTAGGAATGGTCTCTTTCTGCACAACAACATTCAATTTACATCTTAAACTGTAGAAATGTTTTATTTACAGTACAGAAAGCTCTTTCTTGACGATATTTCCTTCGTGTTAAAGAATTGTTGAAAAATTAAGTGTTTAACGTTACTACACTTTTTCTTCAAAATTTTTTCTTTCATCATAATACCATTTTCTTTGTGGCCAAGATATTTTTTCAACAAAGCCTGTGTTGAAAATACCTTAATAACTTCACCATAAGGTATCCAATAAACAGTTTTAATAGTAACACAATAGTTATTACCGTTACTGTGACATTTAAATCAGAAATCATCTTGGCGGTAAAGTTACTTGCAGCAGCAAACATTTTGCTGTGGCAAAGGAGTGTTTCTAGACTGTACGAGGGTGTTTAGCAGCTGCAGGAATCCAAATTCTTGTCGTCTGTCTCGCAAGGTTACCTAGTTACCGTGCATAAAACGAATGCATATAAATCTAGTATTGAGGAAAAATATTATTATTTTAAACTATCGACTACGAACGAAGGTGACTGGAAACAATGTTAATTTATATTTTTTCTAGACATCGATTAAATTACTATCCGTGAGTTTCAAACTTGATTCAGTAGAGATCTCCTTAAGTACTTAAATTTGCATATTAATGAGAATATTAACGAAACTTCGGAAACAGGCCTCCATATTGCATCTTCCCTTAATGGCATACCACATTCCCATTCTACTACAATAAACGTTTTTTACCTCTAATTTCTTTCATGTTGACCTCTAATTGCTTTCATGTTGACCTCTAAAACGCTCGGGGCTATGCCCTTTGTCATCCTCTTAAGAGGACATGGTACATAATTCAACGCTAAAAGCATTAATCTATAACTGTAGGTTTCTTGAAGTCAATTTGCGAAAATTAAAGAATAGCAATACTAGACAATAGTTTCAGCCAACGTTTTAAACAACATTGTTTCCAGTGTTACGAGCTTCTGAAGCACAATCTCTGACGCCGGAATCTCGTACATTTTACTGCGGCGCAAGAGATCACATATAACGAATGGGTAATTTTGGATAAATATTTACTCATAAAGATGACAAACACCATTGTCTAGGATTGCCATTGAGTATTTTATCCATATTGGCTTCGAAAAAAGTGTAAAAACAATTGATGTTTTCAGTGTTTATTTATCTACCACTCACTCTTAAGAGTAGAGACAGGAATAATTAGCGGGTACACTGGCATTCAGGCTAACCTCCAAGAATATCTGCACTATCAGGCAGACATCAGCTGCTCTCTGGGTGCTTGCGGACATAAGTATAGGTGGTTCGGGATAAGGCGAGCACTCAATAAAGCCCTGCTAAAGTTCTATTTTCAGCCAATTTGTATCTTTCCGCAAGGAACGGCTGACTACGGGAACTGTCTAACCTCTCTGGACACGTTACTTGATGTTTGCGCTTGTAAGATATATTGTACAGTCAGTAAAAATCAGTTCAGTTTAATAAAAAAAGTTTATTGATTATATAAAATACAATTATGTCAATTTCGGTTGATTTTGTTTCTCTATTGCTGTATTTTACTAGCAAACACACGGAACTATATTGCGTAATTTCGCTGCCAACCACAAAAGCAGTAAGGTAACTAGATTTAGTGTAGAATCATACAGTAACGGCTAGTGATATTTTTCTTAGGTAAAATTTTTAGTGCTCACTTTATCCCGATTGACCTATATCTAGGGACCCCTGTTCTTCGCGACAAGAATTTTGCCCCACTTTGTTTCGGTGCCTTACGTGCACATCTGCAGTTCTGCTTCGTGGTCAGTGATTGGATATTTCAACTCTCACGAGCCTTGGGATTCCACCGGCAAATCACAGACGTGTAGAGTTGCAGGAACGTTATTGTGATTGGCTCAGACAAATGATGGTCATAGACACGCTGCCAATAACCATGAAGCAGAGTTGCGGGTGGTGCACGTTAGTCACTGAAACAAACTGTGGCAAAATTATTTTCGCGAAAAACAGGGGTTCCTACCTATATCACATTATTGGGTCTTCACTTTGTTGCTTCGTTATTATTGGCTTAGGCCTCTCCAGGAAGAGTAAAATAGTTTTAAAGAAACTATTCTGAAAAGAGCATGAACTTACAGTTGTTTTAATTATAAGCAGTGCTGAAACGAGAACACTAATTCTTCAGGAACCCTACATATAAGTTGGGATTGGCAAATTTAATGTTATTTTCTGACAGCAGACTACACTGGAAGCTGTTATATATTTGCTAGACGTCTCTTATTGGCCGGTAATGTCGTGAGAAGTAATTGAATGCATTGGGTTCCGTCATAACTGTCTCTAGTAGACGAACATAACTTTATAGACACGACACGGACTAAATGCTAATACAGACGTGGAATGAAGTGGCGGCTCTTTTGATACTAGCGAACTTCGCCTTTTATTGGCTGCCCGAGTTTGTTAATACAAACCCCGTGTATGTTTGGTTTCTGCATGTTACGGCAGGTTTCCTATTGGACTGGCGTATCCGCCATGTCGCTGGCCAGGGAAGCCATTTTGCTGGCGTGAGTGACAGAGTTTGCTGTCCAATCGGCTATTTCACTTCTGTATTCCTAAATATTCTGTGCTTTAGACGTGGTAACCTTGCCAACAAGGGTCGTTTTAAAGAGTTTTGTGCTCTCCTACTGAAATGGAACGATTTTTCTATGATTCGTTTGTCTGGCCTACATACAAACGAATCAGGGAAAATCGTGACCTTAGGAACGCACAATACGCTATACAAACTATATATATTTTTTGGCAAGGTTGTCACATTGAAGGCCGCTTAATTTATCTGGTGACAGCTATGACTTGGGTCCCCCTGATTTTCGAGAGAAAAAAAAAATGTTTGCACAACTTTGTGTCAGAGCCTACGTGTACAACTACAGATCCGATTCAAGGTCAGTTATTGGATGAATTTAACTCTCAGCATATAATCACAGACGTGTGGTGACGCAGTAACCTTTTTCAGGTTGGAACAATCAAATAACTGACGCCTCTACACAAAAACGCGTAGCCAATAACGTTGAAGCAAAGATGCAGATGTACGAGTAAGGCATTGAAACCAAATGGTGCACAAATGTTTTCTCCGTAAATTCGACGCTTTATTACTGGCATATGGTAATCGCCTGTTTATTTACGAAATTGATTACTGAAATAGTTGTAGACTTCCTGGAAAATACCAGTGAACAAAAGTGACATTTCAAGAGATTTTCCTTAAAAAAAATAAACTGCGAAATTTTTAACGATATTTCTGTAGAGAAAGTACACTGGGAAATGCTTCCACTTCAAAGTTTTACGGTTTCAAAATTAAAAAAAAATTACTTTTGTTTCAATATGTAGAATAGACGTTCTTATTACTACAAAACACATGTTAATGTCTTTCTTATAATAATTAATGACGTAGGGTAATTTTAAATTTATTAATTGCTTCTTTTAATTTTAAAAAACCGCGTACGTTATGTGTGATGATACAGTTCTAAACAGTTTCCTGTGTCACTGAAGTGTTATAAAATATATTTGTTGAAAATACAACTAATGTACTGATTGTTGTTATACTTTGTTTTACTATATAACTTCGAACAAAATTGGCCAGAAGTTTAACCTCCGTTTACAGACAAAAAGGGGCTCGTTTAAATGCAATCTGCTTCATGACATTCCTGTAACTCCAAGAAATGTATATAATCAGGCTAAATATAACTCAGTGTAAGAACAATATTTACTAACTCACCAGAAATAACATTTGCTAAAAGAACTCTCTAATTACAGATAAAATACAGTCAGAAGTTACTTCGTGCTTTTGGTGCTTTCAGTTTAATCTTTCACAATATGGCGTAAGAACGTATACGCCTACTGCAACGTGTACCGAAAGCAAAGGAATACAGGTTTATAAATTTCCAGTATATTTTGAGCTGTTGTGATATTTTATCAAGAACGTGTGTGAGGAATGCATTAAATAGGAGTTACATGTTTAAAAAATAATTATATGATAATTTCAAAAATTTAAGTTTTTTTAATATAATTTTTGATACGAATGTCAGAACTGGGCCGTATTACCATTTTGATCTGCGTATTACGAAGTACGTTAAAGACACCTGTGCAAAAAAAAAGTTTTACAGAAAATCATTAAGGAGTTTGCATGCAGCAATATTTTTAATTTATGATAAAATAAAAATAAAGTAGCCAAACATTAAACACTGTTTAAAATCAAACGGATTGTCTGATTTCAGATCAATGTTTTCATGGAATAATTATGACTTCAAGAACTCAACAGAACGACTAATACATATTTTGAAATTGCGTTCTACAACATTTAATGTTAAAATTTCTCTAATTGAGTTTAAAAACTTCACAATTTTTTTTCTTGAGTTTTTAATATTTCTTTTGGTGCGAACCCACAACACCTTCAAACAAAAAAATTGGAGAATCTTAAATTTTCAGCTCTTGGCGAAACTACTATCTAAACCAACTAGGTGCTGATAATATTATGTAAGCAACCTACGCACATCTAAACATTTAATTGACCGCTGCTCTTTACTTTCGCAATGACTATTTCACTTTCCCTCATTATTTTCCCAGCATGAATGAAATTACTCTTGCAAGCGAGTAATATTACATTACTTTTATAATAAACTGCAAAGTTGTATTTTTGTTACGTAATCCTTACTATAAAACGGGAACATAATAGCTCAGCTTGCATCCATCTGTGCAAGAGCATCTAGGAAATATGTGGAGAATACCCTGAAACACACTTTTAAAACCCAGTGTATTGAAATAAACAAACGTCTGTATTGCAAATGTCAGAAAGATACATCATTCATAGATGCTGAATATATAAGTTACAAGCCATTGAACCAGTGGCGTACCAGGATGTGTTTAACCTGAGAATAATATAATGAACACCGACTATCCCTTTAAAGCGGTAGGTCCAGGGGTCCTCCGCTGGGGGAAATTGGATTTCAAGGTGCAAAATAATGCTATTTTAGAATGTTTTTCGTAGTGAAACATTGAATATTATGCTGGTAAAAATATTTTTAATCTTTTAATACGATTTTCAATTTTTGCGGGGGGGGGGGGTGTTTGTACCCTCAACCCCCTCCTGGCTTCGCCCCTGCATTGCTAAAAATTACACTTGTATTAACAATTCAAGCAAACCTGAGTACACAGACATTCTTCGAGGATAGGCTACAGCCCACACTGATCTCGCGAATTTTTCTGATCTCTACCAGTCTTTGACCACGAAGCAGAGTAAGGAATTGAAACAAAGTGGCACAAAAATCTTTTCGCGAAATTTACTGGGTCCTACGTATAATTGTGTGTGTGTGTTCTGGTCACGTGGCCACCTGTCGAACGACTCGTGGGAACGCACGCAGTATTATCCGCGGCCCGCGGAACTGGTTCAAACCAGGTAGGGATGTGGCAATCCAGTTAGAAGTTATCTCTGCACTCTTGGCCTTCCGACCGTAATGTGCGGATATTACCACACAGCTTGACTGGACTCTATGCACATAGCTTGACTGGATTCTACGATCATGTAGAGAGGCGTGAGACAGCTTCTATAATTAAGAGGCGTAACTGCCACATGTTTGACGTAACCGAGCGACCAATAGTAGACACGAGCAAGAGATAAGGGTGTTCAAGTGCGTTAACGTCGTAATTTTATATTTATATGAACTAGTGTTAGTTTTGTAGACGATACTTATGAGTGCAGTTTCCTCTTACGAAACAATTTTATCTAGCGTAGTTTTCTCACAACGGTGCGTCAAAGTCAAAATTTGCATATTCTGCTGCCATGCAAATAGTGAAAACCAATTGACTTGCGTGCATGAAATAACATACTAAGGGCAACGAAATAAAACAGTTGAAGAATTCCCGGCAATTGTTTTTGTATTTAAAAAAAAATCCAGAATTTGCAACTTTATTTGGTACTTTTGCGATTTTTTTTTTAATTCAAAATATTACGTTGTAGGTATTTTAACGTTTTATTGCTTAGCTCATGTGATGTAAATTCACAGTGAATTATTTTGTTTAAGTAGGTAAGTTGGTTTTCACAATTTGCATGACAGCGTAACAAGCATATTTTGATTTTTGACACTGTGTTATGAGAAAACTATGAGAGCTAAAATTATTTCGTAAGAGTAAAATTAACTCATAAGTACCGTCTACAAAAGTAACAATATTTCATAAAAATATAAAAATATGATTTTATCGCATTTGATCACCCTTAAGTAGGTTCGCTCAGTCATGTGACCTGGTATTGTCGACCACTATGTTATGTCTATAGGACGTATCAGTACAACGGTTACTTACAAACTTTCAGGAGAGATATAGTACAATCAGACGATAGAAAATCACTTAACGCGGGGCCAGAAATGCTTTCCTGCGACACAAAACACAAGAAAGAATGAATATGAGCAAGAGGAGTGAGAGATTTTGGTCAGCGTTCTACATCGAGGTCTTCAGCGCTGGTGAGGGGTGACATGGGGTGAGTATGTAGCGGCGAGTATGAAGGAGCGAGGGAAACGGGAGATCTCCGAGAAAACCCGCCGACCAACGTCATCGTCCGGAACGATTCCCACGTGCGAAAATCCGGGGACCGGCCCCGCCGGGAGTCAAACCCTTGATGGGAGGCGATAGGTCTGACCCCTCGACCACCGCGGCCCCACGAACAAAGAGGAGAAAACATGTTTATTAATCCTAATACAGCAAAAATGCTGGGAAGTCTTCGGATGATGATGATAACGATCGATGTCTCTTTATGTTATTTTTATCTTAGTTTTGAAGTGCATGGCAAGGCGGTTTGGGATAAAGCAGTGAGCACTCAAAAAAGCCATACTAAAGTTCTATTTTCAGACAGTTCGTACCTTTCAGTGCGTAAAGGCTAACGACTAAATTGTGCAGTCAGTAGGAATCTATGCATTTCGATAAAAAAAAAAAAGGTTATTACTTATTTAAAATATTATCCCGTCGATTTCGGTTGCTTTTATTTCAGTATTGTTGTATTCAAATACGAAAATACATGGAACTACATTGCGTAATTTCGCTGTCAACCATACAAGCAGTATAAGACAACTTGAGTTAATGTTGAATTGTGTGCAGGAACGGCTAGTGATATTTCTCAAAGGTTAACTTTTTAGTGCTCACTTTATCCCGAAAGACTTATAACATAGCGACCATGAATTTCCGGTCATATGTCAATATGATCTTATTTTAATGTTTAGGGTCTCTCGCGTGCGGTTTGTCCACAGGCAGCAACACTACCCTGTTTATTGGTGAAAAAAAAAATGTTGAAATGAAATTACGTCACTAATACGTACCTACTGGAAATTGTCTGACTACTTCTCAAATTCGTTCTGAACTCACGAACATTGAGAATTCTTTTTTTATTATCTCATAGATAATATCAGAGCACTTTTTTCAGGTAACTGGGTCACATGTGCGATTAGTTTGCAAACTCTCAGATCGCGGTCAGTTATCTCATCGTCTGCTGATATTATACCGTTGATGCTAATGAAGGACGTGAAATACATTTTCTTTTCGGGTCACGCGTACAAGGTCCGCTATTTAAGTTTTAGCCTCCTTTGATAAAATTGTTGTGAAGGTACATTCATGGTATATAGAGCGGTTAGCAAGTTCTTGATAAATACAGATAATTGCTATAGACACATGTGAAGGGTATCATTTGGAAGCAAACTAAACTTCACTTTCCTATACATAACAGAGCATAATCTGCGATTCAATTGGCCATGAACTTTTATGTGTTGTCATTTACGTGTGTTACGTCTTTACAGAGATTGGCCTCTCTACCGTGTAAGCTTTCTCCGCGGTAAGTCACGACAATATCGGCCAGCGGGAGACGTCGAACGAGCCTATAATAGTCACGTGGAGTCTAGTCAGCTGTCAGAATATAACGTGAATTTAGCTTGTATCTACTAATTGATTGTAAAAGTACTTTGCTGGTACATCAGATGCTAAATTCAGAGAGTAATTTAAAGTAAGCACTGTGTTAGTGAAAAACGTGGTACATTTTATAAACGAAATGGGTCAACAGATTTTCGATAAAATATTTTTGCATCACTTATATTCAATTTATTACGTGAACACCTGCAGTTCTGCTCCATGGTCAATGACTGGAATTTTCTTTGTCTCTTAGCATTTTGTGGTTGGTTCTACCCACGGTCGTAGAAGAACAGGTCTGGACACTCGCCTGGATATTTGACCCCCTTGTTGTTTGGCTGCAGTTCACCAAGTTACCGAGAATATTGTGTTTTATTGGCGCTGCTGTTAGGGCCGTCGGACTCTAACTCCGCCCACTATGATAAACAATTTATCAAAGCGTATTTTTTTTATCAATTTATGAAATACTTCCTTTGCTCACAAATTTAAGAAAAGGCTCCAGCAATCTTTATTTACTTCATAAATTTAACAATGGAAAAAAGTGGGCGGAGTTCGAGTCCGACCGCCCGGATTACAGCGCCAAAAAGTACAACATTCTCGGTAACTTGACGAACTACAGCCAAACAACAAGGAGGTTAAGCAAAATACATTGTTAGATAGGCGAGTGTGCAGACCTGTTCTTCTACGACCGTGGTTCTACCCGCTAGTCACAGACGTATGATGTCGAAATAACCTTGTTATGATTGGCACAGCCAAACAAGTGACGTCTCGACACAAAAACACGCTGCAAAAAAAAGAGTTAATGCACCCAATCCGTGACTTTGAAGCAGAGCTGCAATCGGGCATGTAAAACAGTTAGATAAGTTAGTACAGATTTATTTCACTAGAAATAAGTGGTTACAAGGATTAGGGACTGAAAATTAGGCAAACAAATTTTAACACAAGCAAGATTTCACACTTTGACGTTTATGACATGTTTTCAATCGGGTAAAAGTTAAAGAAAAGTAAATTTTACTACAGGATAAGCTGGGATTACAATTAAAAATTTAAGAATTATGACGTGTAGTTAAGTGTTGACTTAATAACTTAATGTGTGTTGTTAGATTAGAATAACTTATTTGCAATAGAACGTGCCGGGGCGTCGTGTAAGTTTCCCGTGACTTAAGAATTAACATAAGTGACGACATTTTTTAAATTTTACTTACGAATTAGAACTGAAAGAAAAGTTATCTAAATCACATTTAGTTGGTAAACAACTCGCATTACGAGCTTATTGTACTGTAGTCTACATAACAGTAGAAAGTTCATTGTTGCTTGGTTGTTGTTTTTTTTCCCCAAAGTTTCTGGAAAATTTAGAAAAATTTCTTTAAAATCATTGTGAAATTATACTAAACCTGTGGTGGCAAAATAATATATAGTACCTTATAATAGGTAATTAAAGTAAGGAGAAAAGCGGAGAAAAGGCCTATCCAATACAATCTGGACGTTTACTTACTACAGAGCGTCTCACTCTTAAGGGTGTTCAAGTTCGATGAAATCAAATTTTTATATTTTTAAGAAATAGTGTTAGTTTTATAGACGATATTTGTGGGTACAGTTTCCTCTTACAAAATAATTTTAGCTCTCATAGTTTTCTCATAACGGTGTGTCAAGGTCAAAATCTGCATATTCTGCTGCCATGCAAATAGTGAAAACCAATTGACTTACGTAAGTGAAATAATTCACTGTGAAATAACATACCACGGGCAACGTAATAAAAGCTTTAAAACATATCCCATGAACTATTTTTAAATTTATAAAAATTGAAATTGCAATTTTTTTCTGTATTTTTTTATATTTTTAAAAATTTCAAAATAATAATTTGTGGGTTTTAAAATGTTTTATTACAGAACTCATGGGATGTTCGTTCAAAATGAAATATTTAATTTAAATAGATCAATTAGTTTTCGCTATTTGCATGGCAGCATAACAAGCAAATTTTGACTTTGACGCACCGTTATGAGAAAACTATGAGAGATAAAATTGTTTCGTAATTGGAAACTGCACTCACAAGTATCGTCTACAAAACTAACACTATTTCATGTAAATATAAAATTATGACTTTATCGCACTTGAACATTATATGGACGTTTATGGACATTTGCTCTCTCTTTCAAATGTACGGTAACTGTCACAAGTACTGTCCTTGTTTCGGCGAGCGCTGTTGCAAAAAATCCTAAAATTTTCACCTCGTAAGTTTGATCTCAAAATTTTTGCACGTTGTACAGCAACGAAATGTGCATCGAGTGATATAGTTAGCTCATCATTTACACCATTTTAAGTGGTTGAAAAAATTAAAAAACTATAATTTTGAACTTGGTACTGTTTTCATGCATCCTTAAATATATTACATTATAACTAACGAATCAAAAGCAAAATTGTATCCAAATTTTTATGGTGTGTAATTTAATATATCTGGACGCCAACGAACAAATCTGAGGACTAAATTTTTTTTTGGAGAATTGTACAGAATTTTTTTTCAAACATTATGTGCGCTTTCTAACAAACTAAAACATCAAAAAGTAGGTCAGTGAGAAACTTTTACGTTATTCAAGTTATATGAGGGATGAAAGCAAGGAAGTTGTTCGTAATGAGCTAAATCTATATTTAAAAGCAATCCCACCTCAATAACTTTATCCGTTCTCTTGTATAAAGCTGTGAAATGTAGGGCTCTATAAAGACTAGGTAATCGTCCGCCATTTTGGGTCCTTCGCAGCTACCGCAAGCCAAGTCATGCTCGCGCGCCCGAAAAATCGCAGAAACCTAACTCATCACCAATCAAAAACTATTCGGTCAATTGACTTTAAAAAATTACACAGTATTAATGAACTGTCCTGCCAATGACGCTATCCTTTAATTTTCTTTATGACAGTTATTTACTACGTAAAAAAATGTTTAACGATGGCATGAACATTTTTGACCGGGATATGCAGGGTAAAATATAGTAAGCGAGAAACTGTTTGGTTTTACGAGATAGATGGGGGGTGTCAGTGGAAGAAACGAAAAGGATAGTATGAAATTAGTATTTATGCCCCTCTTGGCGAGTTTCGCGAATCGCTTATGTTTTGGCGGCAGGTTGAAGACAGAATATCTCTGGCGCGCGGCGCCGCGCCGTCTAGCTCAACGACCTGACTACGAATTATACCTTGGATTGTCTTCATAGTAAATACATTAATTTTAACTCTACATTTTATATTTATTATAACGTTTTCAATTTCAATAACTGATTTTAGGGCTGTATACAAAAGTATACATTATCGAATATAAATAAATTTACAAAATCAAATATTGAATAGAAAATTAATGCAACGTCCTTAATTTCACTACAGGTAGTTTTTGAAATCTACTATTTTTTTATAAGTCTTTTAAGGTTGTTGATTCTCTCCCACAAAATAGGTTTAGACCTACATACAACTGGAAATATATATTTTTTATTTACTTAAAGGCACATTTTCAACAATTAATAAAAAATAATAAATACATAAATGCTAATTCATCTTATGTCTATACTAGGTTTTTAAAAGTAACTCATTGAAACGCAAATATAACACTTTTAACTTTGTGCTACTTGTTATGTAAGTATTCATACTAATATTATCGAGGCTTCAGCAGCAAAAGAGGCAGTTATCACATTAAAAGTACAGCACACATTCAATTTATTTAACATTCTAAATATTTTCAGTTGTTACAAATGAAAAAATGTAAATTTTATAGAAAGTTATTCAAGAAAATTGGCCTTATTACAAATTATTGGTATGTAATAGCAAACACGTTTGTATTTTGCGTTACTATAATGCAAAGTACATGATTACCAATCGGACA